>PVIR01009044.1:0-54583 GCA_004026965.1 Petromus typicus | reverse complement strand
TCTCCTTCAGCTTTTTCTCCTTTTCAATTTAAGCAATCACTGTCAAGTACTTCATATCCTTGTGGACATTTGGGAAATATCATAACACAAAAAGTAATTATTATCATTGTGAAGCTTTGTTCTAGTCAAGGTATTATAATAAATATAAAAATGGCAAGTTATAGGCTTAGGTCAATCTAAGTGCAAGAATAATATAATAACACAGCTTTACTTTAGATAGATCTGAGGTTCTAGGGAAAGATGAAAAATTGTACATTTAAAAAAGTTAAGTTTCATGTATTGGAAAGATATCATTGTGTAAATTTTTGCAATGTAGATATTAGATATGAGAAGAAAGAAGAGTACTCAGGGTAGATGTTATAGTAAATTCAAGGTGTTTTTAAGAGTAAGAAAGTCAGTGTCACTTTACCAAGGTAAAGAAGTGGGATTATAGAAAATATCTAAGGAGGTAAAGGGAGATCAGATCAAGTAAGACTGTAGACAATTATAATGATTTTGGCTTATATTTTAAGAGAGGGGAACCACCAGAGGTTCCCAAAAAAGAGGTGGCATTATGTTACAAAAAATACTTTTGATTGTCCTGTTGAGAAGAATTTTGTGAGTTTAGTGTGTGCTCCACACAAAACAGGAGTATAACTAAAGTAATGAAGGGAAGAGCATTTGTCAGCTTTGGTATCAGTTCAGGTGTAATTCATTCTGGATGTATTTTTGAAGGACTTACAAATATGAATTTTGATTGATGGGATCTAGGAGAACAAGAGAAATTAAGCAGCATGCCACATTTTTCTCGAACAATGGAAAACAAAGATTTCTTATTACATAAGAAGGAAACCAGTGGATAAGTAGGTAACAGTAAAAGCTTAATTTTGTGTGTTTTACTATTTGATACTTAACAGGCAGCCACATGGAAAGAAAATAAAAGACTCAAGGTAGCCTGCTCATGTGAAATATATTTTCAATTTTCTAATGCAAATTTCCAAATCAGAGTGTTCTTCTGAGGGATGTAATTTTCTTGTTTCCTCTCATGCTACTGGCAGTGAGGGACCTGGAGGGTATCTAGTATTACATGATATTATATTGGTCCACTATTCTAATGATATTATGCTAGATAGAAATGGCAAGAAATAGTATATTTGTTAAGATGTGTTTGAAAGATACCTGTGTGCCTGATGATAGATATAAATCCTACAACTGATCAGCATCTTTCCACATCAGTGACATTTCCAACTGGTTTACAGTATGATAGAAAATGTCTTCTAAATTTGCTGCTTTTTGCAATATTGATACAGGGAAAGAAGCTCAGTTCTTGGAAGATTTTTTAAGTTTTAGAGACAACAAATACCATATTTGAATGTTATTCCTATGTTTTCACTGGGAAATTCATAACACTATGAATTTTGATGTAGCTTTGGAGCAAGAATGAGCTATGTAAATTGTGTGACTAGAAAGATATACCTGCATGTGCAGTGGGCTTCATCTTCCCTGGTTTCTTGCATTCTGTAAACGTTTTTCTTCCAACATGAGAAATTTCTATGAAAAATTAACAAATGAGAAGAAAACATGAGGCTGAATTTTGAAAACACACACACACACACACACACACACACACACACACACACGCTGGACATACCTGGAAGAGAACAGTTACCACATGAACTCACTCAGAGGTCGCCCAATTACTAGGGGCAACTTTTTAAAAAGTATGATTTGTTTATTTCTTCCTCACAGTAGTCTATAGGTAAGTGGCTCAGATTGGCAGGGCATCTCTGTTCCATAAGGAAATGAAGACTGTGTTCAACTCTTTGATCCATCATCCCCAAAGACAGGGGTTCTTTGCCTAGATCCACACTAAATTCAAGGGACTTGAAACTGAAAAGAAAAAAATTACATCTGTATTTTCACAAACTTTTTCATGAAATTGAGTATTTCCTCTATTTATCAATGTGACAGAAACCAGAGTAATAATGGCAGGACCAAGGAGTTTGTTGCTAAAAGAGATCGCAAGGATTTCTGTATTATGTTACAATTGCTAGGTACATTAAAGTATCATCTAATATTCTTTGGTAGTTCTAATTTTTTTCCTTTTCCTTTCCTTCCTTTCCCTCACCCATCATTCTAATCCCCTCCCCTGCATTTGAACATTCTCTTCCTGTGTATTTAATAATATACAGTATACATTTTGGTTCTTATTTACACTTTTGATTTCTCATAAAAGAGAAACAATGTGATATTGTGTTCAATTTATTTTACTGAAGAGTATGATCTCAAGGTGCATTAACCTAGAAATGTCTCAAGTTTATACTTTATGCCTAAGTAGTAGGTGATTATACAAAAACCCATATCTTTATTTGTTCATTGGTTGATGGGCATTTGGGTTGTTCCTAAGATTTAGCTGTTAGAAACTGTGCTGCTATAAACATGGTTGTACATATATTGCTGTATATGATGCCTTTAATTTTTTTGGATGTCTTTAATTCTTTTGGGACGATACCAAGGAGCAAAATAGCTGTGGTGAGTAGAATCTCTAGGTTTAATTTTTTGAGAAATTTCCAGTGTTTACACGAATCTACGCTGTCACTAAAAATGGAGGTTTCCTTTCTTCCCATACTCTTAAAAGCATATGTTAGTCATCAGTGAATTCAGAGACTAAAAGGATAACTTCTGTTTATTCTTCCAGTTTCATTCACAACCCTTATCTGCTCTATTCTGAATTTTCTTTAAGCTTTTCTCTATTTACCTGAGTGGTCTCTCTCTTGTCTTGGCAGGGTCCTGAGTGATACAAACATACAAAATTAAGTATAGTGAGTAAAAATATACTTGATTTGTTGTCTAAAAATCTCATTGTGCTGAAGTATTTATTGAAAAGTTATTATCTATTTGTCTAGATGAATACTTATATGCACAGAAAATATTATAGGTTCTTGCCATTCATTTTTTATATTAATATGGTGTTGTGGTTGTATTTATACAGAGCTTGAACTTAGTTCTCAGTGGTTTCAGAGAATTTGACTGTATAAGTATTGCATAATTTATTAATTATCCATGATAAGTACATTAGTTTTTCATTAACTTTTAAGCTTTAGCCAGTGGATTCAATTTCTGTATGGCTAAATCTGTGTATACATCTATATCTACAGAATATATATCTATATCTATATCTATATTTTTTTTTTCCTGAGACAGAATCTCACTTTGTAGTTCATACTGGCCCTAAACTCACAGCAATCCTCCTGCCTCTGCCTCCCAAGCTCTGGTATTAAAGGCATGAGCCACCATGCCTGGCATTGAGATATGTGATACTGGGGATCAAACTCAGGACCTTGAACCACTAAGCCAATATCCAGGACCAAGAATATATATTATTGTTAAAACTGAAGTTTTCATAAATATTCTTTTACACTTTACATTTAACATTATACTTTCCACTTTGGTTTCCTGTTTTCTAGCATCTTTTTTTAAATAAGTTTTTTGATTCTCCATTTTCACTAGCCAAAGCAAATGCTTCTCTAGGGAAATTTTGTAATAGTCACAAGCGCTTTATAAACTATGATGATTTTGCAAAATCATTTGGTTAATAGCCTTTAGAGGCATAATTGTGATGAGCTTCACATTTTGCTATGGCTCCATATTAATATGGAACTTTATATTAGAAGGCACAAGAAAAAGTCCGAGTTCCTGAAGATTCTGTTCTTATTATACAGGTAAATAGATGGATGAAAATATTTTTAACAATGGGAAGGATGTCTTTATTTCCATACATGATTCTGTTGCTGGAATTGGTGTGAACACAAGTCATATTGTGAAGTATACAAGAGCAGTCTAAAGCAAAGTGAAGGCCATCCGGGAAAAATAATAGAATATCACAGAAGATAACTGAGAAAAATTCACTGATATATTGAAAAATATTTATTTTGACTTTGAATTTTAATTACATCATGCTTAGAAAAAGACATTTAAAAAAGTTAAGTGTGACCGATGCTGCATTAGTTGCAATTAATCATTCTTTTCTCAGGGATGATTACCTGAATGATTTTATCCTCTTACTAAATGGAAAATCTTTGGTGAAATATGCTAGGAAATGGATCTTCTTCAAATGAGAATCAAGAGATAAAGGGAATGGGAAGGAAAAATGTAAAAGATAAAGAAGAAATTAAGATGTGTGATATATGTGCTAACTCATGTAAGAAATGTAATTATATATTGCAAATGAACTAACAAAAACTATATTTTCAAAAGAGATTTATAGAAACAGATTATTTTCTAGAAAATAGAAACAAATTTCTGTTTTTTTGTCCAGGTAGAAAACGTCATAGACAAATGAATGAAAACAAAATTTGACATGGTGACCAAAAATCCAAAGTTGAGTACTCTCAAATCTAACATCATTTTCAAGGATGATGTGGGACATTTTTCAGAAAAAAATTAAAAGTACTGACTTTGATTTATTTATCATGGTTTCTTCAGTGATCTTGATCTAGAATGTTTGTATTCATTTTATATCTGAACTGTTAGTAAAATGACGTTGAGTTTAAAGAGTGTATATATAGAAGAATTTTTATGGACTGAAGATGAGGGAGAAATAGAGTCAAAGAGCAAATGTAAAACATAGTGAATTTGTTGAGTCTTATAACTTTTATTTAGGCAGACAGCAGTTATTTAAAGAGGTTGTGGAATGGTTTCTCCTTCTCAAAGTGGAGATATTTTTAAATTAGAAGAAATAGGAGAATGTTATGAAGAATGCTTTTGATGAATGAGAAAGTAGGAATACAGAAAATAGGAATACATTAAGGGAAATAATGAACTTGCAAAAGTTCTAAATTGAAGAGGAATTATGCATTTATTATTCCTTAATTGAATACTTTATTCAGTAGTAGGATATAAGTTCTGTTTAATTTGAAGACTCTATATTTGGAATCCCATTTCCTTCCTCTACAAGTAATGTCATGGAATCTGTTTTGAATTGATTACTTAATTCCATACAGCTTAACAAAAAAGATCTTTCATAAAACAGGGAAAAAACTTAGGTCTTACCTTTTGATTAAAGGTTATTTAACTAAAAATTAAAGTACTTTATGCGTTTTAAATTTGTTTCCCAGCACAATCTGTAAAAGGAGGTGATTTCAAGCACCATTCCTTATGGGGTTCCCCTTTAAATATTAATGATTTCTAGCTGAATAAACAGAAAATTCTTGATTTTCCTTTTGGAAATCTATGTGTGAGTTTTTCTCTGGATGGACATTTGGATCCTTACTGTGTGACAAATGACTTTAAAACTGCAATGACTGAATTTATGCATTTATATGTTTCCAAAGATTTGAATAGATATATTCCTATGAATTTTGTAAACTTGTGTTCTATAGTTATACCTCATTCTGCTTTAAACTCACTTTAAGTAAATTCTTGGTTGTTATCTAATGAATAAGGATCTGATATTAAAAGGCAAGTAAATTCAGTGGATAAAAATCTCATTGACAAACTCTTCCAAAAGCCAAGGTACATACTAGACACCTAGTCTTCAATTTTATAGAAGATGTAGTCTATTTGAAAGGGAGAACTTAATCAGTAAATTATATTTGTGGTAAACACTAAAAAGAAATATGCTTTGTGATAGAAAACATGATTAATCTATATGTGAAAGTTTATCTTTTGATCACTAAAAGAATGAATATTATAATTAGTACTGAAAGAAGATGATATGTGCTTAAATAGATTTCAAGTTCCAGTTTTGGTATTCTCTGCTTATCAATACAACCCACTTGTCAATTGTATTTAGTACTTGGTTTATATTGTGTTGAGCATTACCATGTGCACTTGAAAGAAAGGAAAATAACAATAACATTTACTGAATAACTGCATACAGAATCCATATACAATGACCACATGATTATGACATTTGTCATCATCAAAAGTGTATAAGAATTTCCATTTTTTATGCCAAACTGGAAGGTATTATCTTCTAGAAAACAAGAAGTGATATTTTACTGTTTTTTGGAGGGGACTGGGTATCAGGGATTGAACTCAGGACCTTGAGCTTGTGAAAAACTTGCAGCACTGAGTTAAATCCTGGTCCTCAGTGGTTTTAATTTATACTTGCTTGATTAGGAATGATGAACACTACTTGCTCTTACTCCTGTCAGTATACCAGCTGAGGATTAGTTTTCAATAGTACAGTAAACATATGACTTTAAAACTAACTTCTATCTTTGTAGGCGACTATTGATTATTATAGCTAACATTTTATCCTTTATTCTTCTACATGCAGCACAGCAAAAAAGCCAATGGATGGAGCAAATCATTCAGTTGTGTCAGAGTTTGTGTTCCTGGGACTCACCAACTCCTGGAATATCCAGCTTTTCCTCCTCATGTTCTCCTCCATATTTTACATGGCAAGCATGATGGGAAACTCCCTCACTGTGCTCACAGTGGCTTCTGACCCTCACTTGCACTCCCCCATGTACTTTCTCTTGGCTAACCTCTCCTTCACTGACATGGGTGTTTCTTCTGTCACATCTCCCAAGATGATTTATGATCTTTTTAGAAAGCACAAAGTCATCTCATTTAGAGGGTGCATCACTCAAGTCTTCTTCATCCACGTCATTGGTGGTGTGGAGGTGGTGCTGCTCATAGCCATGGCCTTTGATAGGTATGTGGCCATATGTAAACCTCTCCACTACCTGAATATCATGAACTCACGAATGTGCATCTTGTTCTTAGTGGCTGCCTGGGCGATCGGCCTCATACACTCTGTGGTTCAACTGGCTTTTGTGGTAAACTTACCTTTCTGTGGCCCTGATGTGTTGGACAGCTTTTACTGTGACCTTCCTCGCCTCATTAAACTTGCCTGCACAGACCCCTATCGGCTGGAATTCATGGTCACAGCCAACAGTGGATTCATCTCTGTGGGCTCCTTCGTTATACTGATCATTTCCTACATCATCATCATCTTCACTGTTCAGAAGCACTCTTCCACTGGTTCCTCCAAGGCTCTGTCTACACTCTCAGCTCACATCACTGTGGTAGTTTTGTTCTTTGGTCCTTTGATATTTGTCTACACATGGCCATTTCCCTCCACACACCTGGATAAGTTTCTGGCTATATTTGATGCAGTTATCACTCCATTTTTGAATCCAGTCATCTATACACTAAGGAATCAAGAAATAAAGGTGGCAATGAAAAGAGTATGCAGACATTTAGTGAGTTATAGAAAGATTTCTTAAGTGACTGTACTGTGAGTATTTTCTTGAACATAGAAGCTAATTTTTTTTGAGGTATCAGGGATTATACTCTGGCCCTTGTGTTTCCAAGGTAGATGTGGTACTTCTTGAGCTAAATATCCAGCCCAAGAAACTTTTTTTTTTTTTTTGAGACATGGTCTCGCTTTGTAGTTCAGGCTGGCCCTGAGCTCACTATGTAGCCCAGGTGAGCCTAAAAGTCACAGAATCCTTCTGTTTTTGTCTCCTGAGTGCTGAGATTATAGGCGTGAGCCATCACCTGGCATTGTGGTATGTGGTACTGATTACTGTAGGCATAAATCTCCACACCTGGCTTTGTTGTATGTGATTACTTGGGATCAAACTCGGGACTTTGAGCTTGCAGGGCAGGCACTCTAACCACTGAACTAAATCCCTGGCAACTTTTTTTTAAATCTCTTTTTTGATGATATATCTCAATAACAACTTTCTTTGCCTGTTATGATCTTAGGTACAGTGAATGTGAAGCACTTTTGCAGTGTATTCTCTTGTGAAACAGAGGAGGGATTACATATAAAGTACTTATAAGATTATAATGATTTTAAATATCCATGAGACATATGATTTATTTGAAATAACTTTTTAGGGATACAAAAGGTTAAGCCCTTTTATAATCTTCAGAGGTATAAAAAACTTTTTCTATAAAAACTTTAGAAGAAGTTATCTGTTGCAGTACTTTTAGGCAGCATTTAATGACTGATTTTAAAGGGATGTGGATCTAGGTGTTTTGTCTGTGTTCTGTAGTTTAAATGCATGTTACCCAAGTTGTGTATTTTCCAGGTTTGTTTGAATTTAGAATCTTGAAGCACACACAGCAGCTTAATGGTTGCACATCTTTGCACAGAACTCTCATGAGCTATTTTTGGAATAGCATAGTTGAACTGAAAAACATGATTTTAAAAACTATGTTGGTAATCAAACTCTTTCAGCTTTGTTTTTTCTATTCTCTTTTTATTCTGAAGCAGGCTCTTGCTATGTAGTTCCAGCTAATCTTCAACTCATTATGTAGCCCATGCTAGCACTGAACTCCTGGCAATTTTCCTGCATCAGCCTCCTTAGAGCTGGGATTACAAGTATGTGCCACCATATCCAATTTCTTTCTCTTCCTTTTTCTTAGTATGTTCTGATGTCCCAAGAAATTTGGGTGTATGATATGTAGGTAGTGGAACCTGAAGGTTGGTGCAGCATAGATATCAAGGTACTCTACACATGTTGCTACTGTTTGTTACTCACCATGATGTGTGGTATACAATTAGGCATACAGTTTCTCTGTCTCATAACGATTTTGTCTTTTGGGCCCTCCAAGTTCTGAGCCAGGGGCCAAGTGCATCATGATAAAAGTGACCTGGTTATATAGTCACTTGAATCATCAAAATTAGAAGCACTGAGGGATAGACACAGTACTAGTTTTACTTTTTCACCATGTTATGCCCTTTATCCTGTGTATACTAGTGATTACACTAACTTGAGATGCAGAATGTGATTCCATGATAATAGACTTATACATAAATGTAATCCTTGTAAGTAATTCCTTACTTTTTATGACACACTATGATTCTTCTTTTTTTTTTTTTTTTTTTTTTTTAAGGTTTTTTGAGACAGGGTCTTGCTGTGTGGTTCAGGCTGGCCTTGAGCTCAGCCTCAAACTCACATCATAGCAATCCTCCTGCCTCTGCCTCCCGAGTGCTGGGATTACAGGCGTGAGCCACCACGCCCGGCACTGTGGTATGTGGTACTGATTGCTGCTGGGGTGAGTCTCCACACCCAGTATTGTTGTGTGGTTACCAGGGATTGAACCTGGGTCCTTGCGCTTGCAAGACAGGTGCTGGAACCACTGAGCTATATCCCTGGCCCTATGATTCTTCTTTATGAGAAAACTCTGAGAGATATCCACTGAACACATCTGCCTGTTGAGTCTTTTATGGAATTACAGAAAATGTTATCAATCAGCGTGGTATCTATATAACATTGTGTCTGATTAGGGGACATATTATATCAAAGGAAATATCAAAAAGAGTTTATGTCATATGGAACTGAGTAATGTACCCATAGGCACAATCATATGCAACTGACATCACAGATTAGTGTAAACAGTCTGCTCATGTGCAGTTATAGTGCTCTTTGGGATGGAAGCACCCCATCATATCTGGACACGATGAAGTGCCCTCTCACAGTATCCAGGACAATCCTGTAATAACCTGCAAAAGAGTCTGTGGCACTTTTCCATTTATGGCTCTTGGTATATTACCCTTTTCTGCAACCACTGAGTGTACTTGTGATTCCAGAACTCTTTTCCATCACCCTTCAGGAAAAATGAGGTACTTCTTACCATGTCCCTGAAACACTCCTTTTCTGTTAAGGCTCTTGCCAAACCTAATAGACATTTAGAAAGGACAGAGAGTAGGATGTCTGGTTCAGTATTACCTGAAGGACATGGGTAATTTGGCAATAATGCTATCTGTAGACACTGCCTTTGTGCCTGTATGATAGGTCAACTATTCCTTGGAGTACTCTCATACAACGGAATAAAATAACCTAATGATGATATTTTTATGCAGGTTAATTTATAAAACCCTCTCCTTACAATATTTAGGCATTAAAGGAGATCTGTGGAGTGCTGCATTTAATCTCACCTTCAGGGTACACATGGACCAACTTCTGGTGAATACTTGTCCAATTCATGATCAGTGGATTTCCTCAAAGTTGCTACTCTTCTGCCTGTATCTCTTTTGGACTTGTTAAATAATGCTTTTGCATAGCACATGTTCATGCTTTTTGTGAAATGGTGCTATTATTGAGTATGTACTCATATGAGATTAGCCTGAGTGGTGCTGCTGTTCAGTACACACCGTTTGTGGGACTTTGCCAAACAGCACTGTTATCAGTATGTGCTTTTTGTGGATCTGCTCTTGTTGATATGTTGCAGCTGATTCTATGCTTTCATTTTATTGTGTTAATATATTCCTACTCACAAACCAGGTATCTTTTAGTTTCAGTCTTTCAGCAACTCCATGCTGCAACACCCCTGGGATGTGCAAAAGGCACACTTTGCCTCCCATGTTTATAGCAGCTCAGTTTGTGGTAGCTATATCTTGGAAACAGTTCCAATACCCATCAACAGGAGACAGGATGAAGAAGATGTGGTTTTGTTTTTAAAAATAAAATGGAGTGTTATTCTGCCATAAAGAATGATAAATTTGAATTATTTATACTTAAATGGATGTACTTTGAGGATATACTCATAACTGAAATAAACAGAACACAGATGTGTAAATATCTTATTATATCTCTGGTATGAGAAATTGAAGTTGTAAATAAGTTCTAAAATGTGTGATAGGTATTGGGAAACAGGAAGAAAATGTTCAAAAGGAAAAGGGAAAGGCAGTTAGGGGCAAGTAAAGAAGAGAAAGAAAAATATGATGGTAAAAAAGGAAACAAATCTTATTTATATAGGGGAAGTGAGGGCACGGGAATGGGAAACAATGAGAATCAAGATGTGTCATGCACTGGTACAAAAGACTTCTTTTCTGTAAGCATCTTGACTGGCTGGAGGAGAAAGAAAGGAAAGGGAATAATAGATAATATGTTTAATGTTCTACTTTTTATGATAATAGATTTATATACTCTTTGAAATTAAAATTGTTTTAGAAATTATAAGTATTATTCAATTAAACTACTGTCTAGTTATTCTGTAATACTTTAAGTTGGATTCTGAGCCTTCAAAGTATCACAAGCTCACATTATAAATAGAATTTTATTATCTCCAATATATTAGATACATTTTTCCTAGATGAAATGGATTTTCTGTTTCTGAATACTCTGGGGGCTAAGAACAATGTATGTTGGTGCTGTCTGATCACAAGCCTGAATCAAAAATTATATTCTCTTATTTCTCTTATACACTTCAAATCGTATCTGTAGGTCATAAAGCTAAATGACTATTAGGGAGATATTGGCAGAGGTCTAGTGCTCTACTCCTGCTCTGCACCTATGGGGAAAATCTTTCTTCAGAAGAAGTTTTAACATAGCTGTCACTGCCTATTCTCATCCTTATGTTTAATATTTAAAACTTATAAAATTTGGACTAATCTGTCATGACTTCTGCTTCTTTTTTTGATTATTTTTTTACAATTTTATTTTAAAACTATTTCTACTCTTTCATCAATTTTAACTTTGGATTAATTCTGTTTTTCACTTTTTAATGTGTTCAGTTAAAGAAATATTTATAGAATTTCTAATAGTGCCAGAAAATGTATAAAGCTCTGAGGTATAGATAAAAATAAGACAATATCTTTGACCTTGAAAGGGTCTCATTCTACAGGGAAGAGAGGGAGAGGGAGAGAAGAGGGCAAGAGTTTCAACAACATGAGATCACTGAAGTGATAAAGGTATGCTCCAGATACTCTCAGTCTTCAGTGACTAGCATGGAACAGAGCAGTGATTTTCCCACATACCTTTCATCCATAAGAATTAACTGAGGTAGTTTCAAAAAATACTGAAATTCTTGGCTCATTGCCCAGAGTGCTCAATTTAATTAGTCTAGTTTGGAGGCATTATTTTAAAAAACTCCCCTACCACTATCCATGTAGCAGTTAATGTTTCATTAACTAAGTCAGTGTAATTTCTAAAATATGGCAAGCATGGCATTCCTTATTCTATATGCTGTTAATTCAATTTTGGAATTAACCACTCCACTCCTTCCTTCTCTGTAACTCTTAAGTTTCTATCAAATACTACTTCCCCTGAAAGATTTTCCCCAATCCTCACAGGCAGATGTAGGGTATTTTTTTCTGTGTTTCAATCAGATGCATTGACTAAAGGGAATGATAAAGTCTCTGGTAGAGTTATTATCTACAATGTTGCCCATGCGTGCGCGCGCGCGCGTGTGTGTGTCTGTTTGTGTAAGCCTTCAAGCTACTTGGGCAGGGTTGGGCATATGGGTGAAAGAGTGGGCTAAAGCAATACCTCTTTGCTTTAAAGGGACTTACAATTTTTTTGAATCTTTATTGGTTCACTTTATATACACATTATATATACACTCAACATTGAGAATTTGTACTAGTATGTGACATGACTTCTCTTTTTTTCCCATTCCTTTCCCCATCCCTTATATAATAAGCTTTGTTTTCCTTTTTTTAACCATTACATTTTTCTTTTCTCTCTTTACTTATTCCTCCCTTATTTCCCTTTGAATATTTTCTGTTTCACAATACCTATCATACACTCTAGAATTCATGTACATTTTCAGTTTCTCATACCAGAGAAAAGATATGGTCTTTACACATCTGTGATCCATTTACTTCACTTATGAATATGTCCTCAAGGTACATACATTTGAGTATAAATGACTCAAATTTATCATTCTTTATGGCAGAATAATACTCCATTTTAATAAAAAAACCCCATGTCTACTCTATCCAGTCTCCAGTCAATAGGCATTTGTATTGCTTCTAAGATATAGATAGCAGCCATTTTTTGTAAAGTGAGTGAAATCTCAGTGTTGTTTTCACCTGCCTCTCTTGAATGGAAAGGGACTTACAATTTAATTAATGTTTTATTTTTAAATTGCTCTGATGTCATTTTGAAGGTTGTATGTCATAAATAGGTTTTTTCCCTTTGAGTTTATTGGTACATTTTAGGTATACATTATGATCAATTCATCATTGAGAAGTTATACCTGTATAAGATATAACTTGATTCTAATTTTTTCCCATTGATCATCCCCTTGTGACCCCTCCATATACATAAGCTTTGTTTATTTTTTATCATCAAATATTTTTTCCCTTGCCCCTATTCGTTTCTTCTTTCTCTTTGAACATTTTCTTTCTATTTTACAATACCTAATGAGGTAAATATTCTTTAATGCAAAATAAATTCAAGTAATATTTCCCCCAAACATGATATCCTTCAAATGTTAAGTTTCAATTTTGTTTATTCTCCAGTGACTTATTATGATAGCTTTCCTCATCAAGCCATTTGAACTCCAGGGACAGTTCTCCTGACCACATGATCAAAATTGGTAAGTCAAGATTACTGAGAAAGTACCTGACTGTTATCCTTTAATACTGCTAATCAACCACTGTTTTGATATTTTCAACTTTTTACTTAAAGCAAGCTGAAGTTCAGCTGCCAATAGATCCCAACTATATGAAAATGCTGCAGTCTTGGAACAGGTAGTCTGAAAGATGGGAAGGTGAATGTTGCAACAAGAAAACTCTGCATTTGCACTGCTAAATTTGGTTCCATAAAAAGAGTCTAGCAGCATAATTTCCATTTGCAGATGTTAATTACATTTTATTGATCATATAGGTTATAGCATGGGAACAGGGCATATTATAGCATATATAAGGGGAATAGGTAGTAAAGAAGGGAAAATAACTGACTTTGACTTTTACCTGAAATAAAATGTGTCTTAGGTTTTAAGACTGAAACTAAACTTATGGGGAAAAAGCTAGGTCAATGTAATATGAGTCTTTAGCATAGACTGGAGAGTTGGGAATTCAAATGATTTATTTATTTTCATCTCATTAACCATAATGTTGAAGGAAAATTAATAACCTACAGAAGTGAAAAGGCAGGCTCACTTGGTGTTTTAACTCTATTTTTCAGAAAATATTAAAAATATAAAAAATCTCGGGTTTATAAGCAAATGGTATATGCAGAATTTGTAAAAAAAAAAAAAAAAACCCTGGTAAATTGTTGCTATAAAAAGTCAACTAGTCTTCAGAGTATGCTTGTGTACAGATAGCACCATCACTGTCAACTGTGAGTAGAAAAACTGTTAAAATGATATTTTGGGGCAATTAATCATTCTGCTCTAATCTGTTTGTTAGGTATCTATCTGGTTTAATTTATTCTCTCTAACTCTGATCACAACAATGTAAAGTAGATGTGGATAAAGATTAGGGAAAAGAACAAATTCTACAATCCAGGCCCAAGAAAATTAATCTTAACAAGAAAAACAAAAAGGAGAGGTAACATATTGGATTAAGTCATTCAAGTACAATAAAGATTTATTAGCAGAGTTCCTGATAACATCTGAAGTTTTACTTTTACAGAGAGAAAATGGAAATACATTTAAAACAAATATACAGAAAATTTAGTTGGGGCACAGGAGAAGTTTTGGATGGCTAGACTGATAAAACATAGGAATGGCCAGAAAAGAGAGAGGGGACATTCCCAAGCAGTGCATTTAAAATATAATACTGATGTAGTCTAGACAGTCTCTTTATATGTCTATATCTGTATGGTATTTAATATGGTATCATATATATTATCAATATGTAGCTTTACTAGTATAGCATTCATTTTCTCTTGTTTCTTCCACTATGACCCTGAGAATGGACAAGAATCTATCTTGGGAAAACGAACAAATTCATGTAAATCTATAAAAGCAATTCATGTATTCAAAGAGAAAATGTTAAAGAATCTTGATTTATAAGTTCAATGGGCTTTAATCAAGAAAAGAAAGAAAAAAGAAGAAAAGTACAGTAATGAAAGTACTATAGAACATAATATTGCATTTTTATTTTTTCTATGTTTAGTCCCCACCTCTGGTCATTACTAATATATTTATACAAAGTACTTTAATAATAAATATGTTATATTTAAGGAAAATTTTCTACAGTAACTTTACTTATTTCATGTGACTTCAATCTATGTAAATTCCACAGATTTTAATCCAGGTAAATTCAGCTGAGGAGTTAATTAGATTTTAT
The DNA here is from genome assembly GCA_004026965.1 of Petromus typicus. Taxonomy (NCBI): domain Eukaryota; kingdom Metazoa; phylum Chordata; class Mammalia; order Rodentia; family Petromuridae; genus Petromus; species Petromus typicus. Next base: position 39,615 of record PVIR01009044.1, on the reverse strand, counting down.
CAACATCTTCCTTCCATGTAGTTACTGTTGAAATTACTTTCAGAAGATATTTAATAGAAATGCTCTTTTTTTTAAAAATTATCTTTATTGGTACATTAAATATACACATCATGATTGCACTCCATAATGGGGATTTGTACCAGTATAAGACACAACTTAATTCTCATTTTTTCCCATAGCCCCACCCACCCTACCACCCCCCCATATATATAACAAATAAGAAATGCTCTTTTAAAAATAACTAAATACTAAACCATTGAAAATGAGCCAATGTGTGGAACAAAATGAAAAAACTAAATACTTTAATCAATTCTGTAAAATGGATATTCTTTTTTTTGTTGACACTTTCTGGTTTTTTAAAAAATGTACTTCTATTATATTTAATCTAGACTGATTATTTCTATACTTGTAGTTTTTCAAGCACCAAGATTTAATTATTTTTCCATGGAAATGTTTGGCAATAGTTAAATGATATGATATTTAATTAACTGGGTATGAGATAATCACACGGATTACTTTCTTTTTGGCTAGATGTAGAAGGTTGGTTTTATGTCTGCCTAATTTTACGATCTTTATTTGGGCCTTTGAATTTTTAGGGGATTGATAATTTCATCCTCCTTTATGGTCTATTTGCTAACTTTTAAAAGATTCTGATAACGCTGAGTTTAAGTTGCCAAAAGGAAAGATTGTTGCTGCTATCTTGGTTTCAGAAACAATTTTAATTAGAAACACAAGTTTAGAGAGTTTAGTGTAAATGATTTGAAAACTAAAATAATTTTTCAAACAAGAGACATAGTCAATTTAAAGTCTCACTTAGAATGATATAATAAATGATGAATATGTTGTCATTTCCATTTTAAAATTTCTCCTCGGTTATAACAACACTATTAACTTTTGTCCTTACTTATGTTTGAGTTTTATAGCTCTCTATTTGGGTAAGAGGTTACTTCTTTTTATTTGCCTCTGATTCTCTTGTTACTTTTTTGTACCAATTGGAATTGAACTCAGGGCCTTGTGCATGCTAGAAAAGTCTTTCACCACTGAGTTATATTCCTACCTCTCAGACTTCCTTCAACTGTTTCTTTCTTTTTTTTTTTTTTTTTTAGGTTTTTTTTTTTTTTTTTTTTTTTTTTTTTTTTTTTTTTTTTTTTTTTTTTTTTTTTTTTGAGACAGGGTCTCGCTTTGTGGTTCAGGCTGGCCCTGAGCTCAGCCTCAAATTCACATCACAACCCTCCTGCCTCTGCCTCCCGAGTGCTGGGATTACAGGCGTGAGCCACCACGCCCGGCACTGTGGTATGTGGTGCTGGTTGCTGCTGGGTGTGGGTCTCCACATCCAGTATTGTTATGTGGTTACCGGGGAATCGAACCCGGGTCCTTGTGCTTGCAAGACAGGCGCCGGAACCACTGAGCTAACTCCCCGGCCCCCTTCAACTGTTTCTTTATTCTACAGTCTTTATTAGATTCGGTGATTAAATGTATACTTACACTATTCATGCGTTTGTAGGCTTAGTCTTTTTGTTTGTTTTCATTATGGAAATTTCCCCATGAAATGCAGTGTTTCACAATCTCCAAAAGGTCACCATCAATAGCTCCACCATCTGTTATTAAATTTCCTTAAGTATCATCTCAGTATTCATAAATACGCTGAACAATAGTAGCCTTCCGATCTCTACTTCTGGCACTGTATTCTAAGCCAGCACCTTTTCTTGCAGCACTCATCTATCTTCCTGCTTCAGCATTTGAGATTGTGAAATGTATTCACAATGCAGCAGAGTGATCCTTTAGTAACATAAGCTAGCTTTTGTTGTTCTTGTATTCAAAACCCAGTTTCTTGTTATCTCACTGAGAGTAATGACCCAAGTCCTTCAAATGAATGGCCTACAAGGACCTGATATGTATTCCTGTTACCTTTTAAACTTCATCTGCTATACACTTTTTTTTTTGCACCTAAAGGTTAACCTTAACCTTTTTGTACTTCTTTAGACATCCAAAATAAACTTGCACCTCAATGATGTTACCACTGGTTGGCAAACTCCTGCCCTAAATAGCTTCAAGCTTGGTTTGTTCATCTTATTAGAATTCTGCTCAGTCTGCTATTCATCAAGAACTATTCTGTCAGTACCCTTGTATCATAACACTCTCAATACTGTTCTACTTTTCCTTGCTTAATATTACCCATAACAAAATTATTATATGACACGCTGCATATCTTTTCTGTTGTTTTAATTTAATTTTTTTCAGACAGGGTCTCACTGTGTATTTGCAGCTGGCCTTGAACTCCATATAATCCAGGCTAGCCTTAAACTCATAGCAGTCTTACTGCCTCTGACTCACAAGTGTGAGCTACCATACCTACCTAGAATATTTTTTCTATGTACTTATATTATAATAATCTGCCTCTCTCTGTCAAAATGTCAAAAGAGAGAGACTACCTCTCTTTTGTTTCTGGTTTCTGGACATATTCCTAATGTTTAGACTAACTGTTGTCACAAAATTTAAATTAATTAATCACAATGATGTCATTTTAATCACTCACTTAAAAATCTTTCTGATCACTTATTATTCACAAGACATTATATGAGGAAGAGACTACATGAGGGAATAAAAGTGTAAAGGAATGATATTTTATAATCAGCTTGTAATCATAAGGGAAATTAAACACATGAACAAGTAAATTTAATGTATGTGAGTCATGAGCAGTGACATGAGGTACCATTTGAACGTTAGATGATGAATAATATCTTGAGAAGTGAAAGAGAAAAAAGTAATTTCTCACTTGAGCAACAAAACAAGGTCACAGAATCCTGTATATTTCACACAATGAATTGTACCCTATCAATATGTAGTATGTGATTGGTTATTACTCTTACAGGGGTGGGATGGTTAACAAGGATCCCACTAATAGTGAGTTAACAATAATACTCTTCTTTGTGTTTCAACAGGTGCCACATATGTCAGATCACTAGACCACTCACCATTCCCTGTAATAAGGAGTCATGAGGAAACTCATTTACTGTCACATGTAATAACAGCACTAGTGGCCAATAGAATATCATTTGTTTGTTTGTTTGTTTTTCTTGAAATGTTCAGGTAATATTTGGCACTATGAACTTTTCCATACAGGGTATTAGTATAATCTTATTAATTTGAATTTTCTCACTTTCCCCTTATGTAATATGAAATCGAACCTTACACAACAGTCACTGAATGGAGCAAACCACTCTGTTGTGTCTGAATTTGTACTCCTAGGACTTTCCAATTCTTGGGAAATCCAGGTTTTTCTTTTTTTCTTCTCTTGTCTCTTCTATTTATCTAGTTTGATGGGAAATCTCCTCATAGTCATCACTGTACTTTTTGACTCTCACTTGCATTTCCCCATGTATTTTCTTCTGGCTAATCTCTCTATCATTGATCTGATATTTTGCTCCATTGCAGCACCAAAGATGATCAGTGATCTTTTTAAGAAGCAGAAGCTTATCTCTTTTGGGGGCTGCATAGCTCAGATATTCTTTAGCCATGCTATTGGAGGCACTGAGATGGTCCTGCTCACAGCCATGGCTTTTGACAGGTACGTGGCTATATGTAAACCTCTACACTACTTGTCCATCATGAACTCACGGATGTGTACTTTTATATTAGTAGCTGCCTGGACCATTGGTCTCATTCATTCATCAGTCCAATTGTCTTTTGTTGTAAACTTGCCCTTCTGTGGCCCTAATGTGTTGGACAGCTTTTACTGTGACATACCTCGGCTCATCAAACTTGCTTGCACAGATACTTATAAGCTGGAATTCATGGTCACAGGAACAGTGGGTTTATTTCATTGGGTGCATTGTTCTTGCTTCTGTTGTCTTACATTTTCCTTCTGGGTACTCTTCAAAAACATTCCTTAGGAGGTTCATCCAAGGCTGTTTCCACTCTGTCTGCTCATATTACTGTGGTGGTTTTATTCTTTGGTCCACTTATTTTTTTCTATATGTGGCCCTCTCCTTCAACACATACAGACAAATTTCTGGCCTTATTTGATGCAGTTTTGACTCCTTTCCTAAATCCAGTCATCTACACATTCAGAAATAGAGAAATGAAGGTAGCAATCAGGAAAGTGTTCAAGCAACTCTTGGGTGTTGGAAAACTCTGGCTTGGCAAAAAGACAGAATCTCCAAGTGACTCCTGGAAATCATAATGGCCAATCCACTTGAAGAAAGGACCGTATTTGGCAGCACTTTGAGTGCTCAGGACATTTATCATCTGTCTATTTATTTTGTCCCATTGGAAGAATATGTGATATTCTTTCTTGAAAGGAAAGATTTAAAAAAATTTCCCTAGAAATAAAGATTATCTTAATTCTGTATTTTTGATTCCCAATAAACAGTGCCAATGATAGTTTTCACACATATTAATGATGTAAATGAGTTTCTGAGGATAAATTGTTTCAAACTGTAATGCCTTATAATTGCTAACACTATGCTTTATCTGTTTATATCCTACATCTTCTTTTTGACTTGTTCCAATTTGTCATCTCAACTATTTAGTTACAAGCAAAAGTATCTTATGGATTTGTGATCACTTATACATTCTAATCAGTCGATCTCGCTTTCATACTTTGTTTTATAGTTGAAGATTGTTATTTATTTTTTAGTCAAATAGATTGTGTATTGATAAATGTTTTGTAATGGGCTATATGTGGGTATATGAACTTGTTGCAGCCATCAAATTTTGCTATTATAATGTGAAGACAGCCCCAACATGATAAAAATGAACCAATATTGCTAAGATCCTCTAAAAATGTATTTACAGAAAGAGCAGTATGTTGGATTTGATCCAGTGGTGACAGTCACTCAAGTAATTGTGCCTAATGGGTAGATTTACTTAACAGGCAGTATATAATACAACATTTGAAGTTAAAATAGAAATTTAGATTTTTAACAAGATTAAATTACATGTTGTAGTATCTTATCTAGCTCACAACCTCTCTGAAACTGAATTCTTTCTTTAAAAGAAGCAACAGAACTCACAGTTTTATGCTGATGATTAAGTCAAATCATATTTCAAAAAGCTTTATTACTTTAAAAATTAGCCTAGGACTTTCCTGGACTGTGATTATCTGCTTGAAGTCTCAATTAAAAGAAAATTTAGCTTGCAGCTTATGTATCACATATTAAATTTCTAATCTATCTTGTCCTCTTTATGTTTCATACATGCAACAAAAATATCTTATGATATTTCTCAAAGATCTTATGTTTCATTTATTCTAGTGTACACTTTTGTTGCTTTGTGTCTCCTCAGAATTGAAGATTCTTTCCTTTCTAGCTTTCATTAGTAAAGATAATAATGATTAATATTTACTGAATAACTATCAAATGCATCATTTTAGTTTTACCTTTTAACTAATTTTATTCTCATTTTATTACTCTTGGTTAGAAACTACCACTATCCTCATTTTAAAAATTGGGAGCTTAAAGAACAAAGAGGTAAAGTAACTTATCAGAGAGTACTAAATGGCATATGTGGACTTGAACTCAGGCATTGACTTGAACCTAATCATTTTGTAATTTTTCATTTTATAGAATAGACTTAATATCAATGTTGGTGAACACTACCTTACATTTATTCATGTCTGGCAAATCTTCTATACCCTTTTATTCCTTATATTCATATCAGTATCTACTAGATGATAAAATAATTATGAAAAAAATAAATTATTTGATGACCATATGGTGTGGAATTATGTATAGTTTAGATATAGAATAATATACAGGTAGATTAAACAGTTAAAAAGGAGAAAATAAAACAATTAAAAATTTGATCTATTTAAAAACTAATAATATTTTTAAACTGAAATGCTAATAGCTTTCAAAACTGAAGAAAACACATGATCTTTACTGACTTCTTGCATTTACCTGTAATTTTAATCTTTCACTTTTATTTAAAATAGACCAAATGTATATGATTTATTGTGTACATGTTGTTTAGAGATATGTATATATTGAGGAATAGCTAAAGTATGTTAAGTAACATGCATTACTTCACATTCATTATAACATTTTTGTGGCAAGAATATTAAAAAATCTATTTTTGTAACAATTTTGAAGAATAAACTATTATCTATAGTCAGTATGTTGTACAACAGACACCTTAAATTTATTTTTCCTAACTACAATTTTCTCTTCTTTCTGTTCTTCCACTCTTTGTGATATTCTCCACTACTTTGTGATAGTCACCATTGTATCTTTTATTCTTTTTAGGTTAAAAGTTTCAAGATTTCACATGTAAGTGATGTCATGTGATATCAGACTTTCTGTGCCTGGTTTGTTTTGCTTAATATAAGGACTTCTCTGTGCATACAGATTGCTTAAAATTATAGTGTTTCTCTATTTTTAAAAGGCTAAATAGTATTCCACTGTGCATCTGACACATTTTTAAATCTATGAGTCTTCTAATGAACATATATTTTGGTACCACATTGGCTAATATGAATAATGCTGCAATGAACATGGTTATGCAGATGATTTTTTCAACATATTTATTTTTAATTCCTTTATATGTATACCCAGAAAAGGCATTGATGCAGCATATAGTATTTCTATTTTTAACTTTTTGAGGGATTTCCATGCTGATTTGATCATGTCTTTACTACCTTACATTTCCACCAACACTGTACAAGTTTCCCTTTATTTCTCATACTTGTCAACATCTGTTATTCATTTATTTATTTGGGGCAGGGTAATGGCCATTCTAGTGGGATGGAGCATCAATGTAGTTCTGATATCTATTTCTTAAATGGCTAGAGATACTGAACATTCTTCATATATATTTATTGTCAATTTGCACATCTTTTGAGAAATATCTATTCAGCCCATTTGCCTTTTTGGACTGGATTTCAGGGGTTTTCATTTTTTGGTTATATATTAAAAATTTCTTCTACATATTACGGATAATAATGGTTTGTCTGATCAATAAGTGAAAGATACTTTCTCTTATTCAGTAGATTCATATTTTTTTTTACTATTTTCATTGTTTCCTTTACAGAAGCATTTTAATTTGGTGTTATACCATTTATCAAATTTTGCTTTTATTCCTGTACTTTTTGAGTCCTACAAAAAAATTATTGCCTGAACCAGTATCTTGAAGTGATTTCTCCATGTTTTTCTTTAGCAATTATAGAGTTTCAGGTCTTTTCAAGGTATTTTACTCACTTTGAATTGATTTCTGTATGCATTGAAAGATTAGGTGAAATTTTAATCATGTAGATATCCAGTTTTTCCACAGCAGTTTTAAAAATGGAATATTCTTTTCTCAAAGTATGCTCCTGGCATTTTCATCTCTACTCAGATATCTGAACATGAAATATTTCTAGGGCTCTGTGTTTCTATTTGTAGGTCAAAATCATGCTATCTTTGTTACTCTGACTCTGCAATACAACTATAAATCAGGCATTGTAATACTCCAGCTTTGATTATTTAAGTCTACATTGTTTTGGCTATTCTGTGTCTATTCAGCCTCTGTATGAGTTTTATTATTTTTTCTAGCTCTGCGCAGAATGTGACTAGCACTTTAATAGAACTAAATTGAATCTGGAGTAGTATGGATATATTAATAACATTAATCCATGAACAGAGGAGATCTTTCTAACTTGTATTATCCTCAATTTCTTTCTTTAGCGCTTTTTAATTTTCATCATTATAGGTCTTTCACCTCTTTGGATACATTTCTTTCTTTCCTTTTTTTTAAGGCAATTTTTATAGTTTAGATATAGAATGTCCTCCTAAATCTTCATGTGTTTAGAGCTGGGGCTGTGTAAGGTATTTGGATCATGGAAGTGCTGTACTCATCAGTAGATTAATCCACTGATCTCCTCATAATCAAATATGCTGTTAAGAGGTAGGGCCTAGACAGAGGAAATATTTTATTGAGGGTGTGGCCTGGAAAAGTATATTTTCCTGTTCAGATCCTCCCTACTCTACCTGCTTGCTGGCCACCATAACGTAAGCAGCTTTTCTCTGCCAGACCCTTCCACCATGCCCTTTCTGCCCATCAGCCACCTAGCTGTGGACTAAATCTTCTAAAAAGTATAAGCCAAAATAAACCTCTCACCCTTAAATTGTGTGGTGTGTCAGGGATGAAAATGTGACTAAGGCAGCTTAATGAATGGTATTATTTCTGTTATTTATTTTTTAGTAAATTTATTATTGATGCACAAAGTCTGCTGATTTTAATCTTGTTACTTTACTGACAATCAATTTTAAAAGTATTTGGAGAACAATGCAGGGACATCTCAGTATAAAATCAGATTATCTTTAAACAAGAAACAGGGACAATTTAACTTCCTTTTTTCCTATTTGTATTTCTTATACTTTTCTTATCTAATTAATCTGGCTAAAATTTCTAGAGCTATATTGAATAACAGTAGTGAAAATGGGCACTCTTGTCTTGTTCCTGACCTTAGAGAAAATGCTTTCTGCTTTCTGCTTTCCTCCATTCAGTATGATGTTGACTGTGGGTTTTTCAGAGGTAGGTTGTATTATATTAAGATATTTCTATTCTTGGGCCAGGGATATAGCTCAGTGGTTCTGGCGCCTGTCTTGCAAGCGCAAGGGCCCGGGTTCGATCCCCGGTTACCACATAACAATACTGGGTGTGGAGACTCATGCCCAGCAGCAATCAGTACCACATAGCACAGTGCCTGGGCGTGGCCTGTAATCCCAGCACCCGGGAGGCAGAGGCAGGAGAATTGCTGTGTTGTGAGTTTGAGGCTGAGCTCGGGGTCAGCCTGAACCACAAAGCAAGAGCCTGTCCCAAAAAACCTTAAAAAAAAAAGATATTTCTATTCTTTAGTTATTTAGTTTTTACCACGAAGGACTGCTGAATTCCATTAAAGGACTTTCTGCTGACATGATCATGTGAATTTTTAGTCCTTGATTCTCTTTTTTTCTGTGATATGGTTATTGATTTATATAGGGTGAATTATTTTTGCTTTCTTGGAGTGAATCTAATTAGCATATGGTATATGATGCTTCTAATGTACATTTAATTTGCAAGTATTTTATTGATAATTTTGTATTTATATTAATCAAAGATGCAGTGTGTAGTTTTCTGCTTTTGGTTGTTGCGTCCTTCTTGGTGTTGTCCTTTCCCCCTGATTATTTTTGATCCTATGGCATTCTGTTGATATATGCAAATTTGAAGAAATTGGAATTCTTTTAGAGTTTTTATATCTTCGATATCAGGGTAATGGTATCTTTATAAAATGATTTTTAAAGTGTCCCTTCTAGGGCTGGGGATTTAGCTCAGTGGTTCTGGCGCCTGTCCTGCAAGTGCAAAGACCCGGTTCAATCTCCAGAAACCACATACAATACTGGGTGTGGAGACTCACGCCCAGCAGCAATCAGTGCCACATACCACAGTGCCGGGGTGGCTCACACCTGTAATCCCAGCACTCAGGAGGCAGAGGCAGGAGGATTGCTGTGATGTGAGTTTGAGGCTGAGCTCAGGGCAAGTCTGAACTACAAAGTGAGATCCTGTCTCAAAAAAAAATTCCTTCCACTTTAATTTTTTTGAAAAGCCTGGCGGAAATTGGTGTTAATTCTACCTTAAATGATAGAATTCACTAGGAAGCAATCTAGTGCTGGTTTGTTCTTCTTAGACAAGTTTTGATTACTGATTTACTCTCCCTTGTCGTTTTTAATATGTTCAGATTTTCCTTTTCCATGTTTTGTCTTGATAGGTTGTATGTTTCTAGGAATTCATTCACTTTTTTGGAAATTATTCATGTTTTGGCATATGGTTGTTTTAGAGTATCACTTTTTGTGTTTTTCTGGTATCAAGTATAATGTCTCCTTTTTCATTTGTTTGTTTTTTGAGACTTTTGAAAATTAGTTAGGTTGCCTAAGTTAAGGTTTTCCAAATTTGTTTATATATCTTTCAGAAAACTCTCTTTTCTTGATTTTTTGTATTGTTTTATATCTATTTTTTCTAATATTTATTATTTTTTCCCCTTTGATGGCTTTGGGATTATTTTGACATTGGATTCCTTATTCAATAGTGTGATGTTAGGTTGCCTATCTTTGAGCCCTGTTTTTTCTGTTGTAGGCACATATTGCTATACAGGTATTTCTTAAAATTCCTGTTTGTATATTTATTGAACTTTAGTATGTTTTGTTTTCATCTTTTAAATTTCTTTTTTGACATATTGGTTAGAAGCATTTTATTTAATTCTTACAATTCTGTCTCATTGATTTATAATTTCATACTACAGTAATTTTTCTCAGCACTGGGTATTTAACCCAGATTTTCACACTGAAGTACATCTTCATGCTTTTTTACTTTTTATTTTGAGACAGAGAGTATCATGAAACTTCCCAAGCTAGTCTTGAACATGCCATCTTCTTGCCTTAGTTTCCTAGTGTGTGGAGATTGTAAGAGTGTGCCACCACATTCAGCTATTTTCATAGCAATAAAGTTAGAAAAGATACTTTATGTGGTTTTAGTCTTAAACGTCTTAAAATGCTTTGTAGTATAACATGATGTTCTGGAATGTCCTCACGTGCTAGAGATAAAATGTTTATTATGCATATTTGATTTAAAGTGTTGTTCATGTACTTTCAGTTTTCCCTTTGAATGATCTCTCCATGGTTGAAATCCAATACTGAAATTTCATACTACAATTTTTTGTATCTATTTTTCTTTTTCAGGTCTGTTAATATTTGTTTCAAATATTTACTTCTCAGATGTCACATACACTGTATATATTTTTATAGTTTTCATATTGATCCTTTTATAATTATATAATGGCTTTTTTGTATCATCGTATGCTTTTGTTTTAAAGTATTCAGTCTGATACATGAGATGACAGAAAAATATGGTGAAGGTTTAAATGAAAATATTCATAACAATCCTCAGATAACCACATACAATACTGGGTGTGGAGACTCACGCCCAGCAGCAACCAATACCACATACCACAGTGCCAGGTGTGGTGGCTCACGCCTGTAATCCCAGCACTTGGGAGGCAGAGGCAGGAGGATTGCTGTGATGTGAGTTTGAGGCTGAGCTCAGGGCCAGCCAGAACCACAAAGCGAGACCATGTCTCAAAAAACCTAAAAAAAAAAAAAAAAAAAAAAAAAAAAAAATTCATAACAGTAAAAGGCGCATTGTCATCAATTACCTTTAAAATATTCCTCCTCACTTTATACATACTTATGCCATTATTTTTGCTATTTTCTGAGGTATTAGGTGCGTGCTCATCCACTTTACTGACTGGATGTGCTATCTTGCCACTTCTGGTTCAGCCTTAACATCGGATTACCATGAAAGATAAATGCTTTTAATAGATTCAGGACATTACAACAGCACATGAAAAGATACTCATAATATAGGACTTTCAGAACTGTTTCAGAAAGTAGCAAGAATGAAGGGATAACTACATTTAAACCTGGAGGAGTATTTTGAAAGAGATCAATGGCTACATATCTTTTACTGTAACAAATTTCTTTGTAATTTAAACATTATTTAAAATTTTAATGTGTATTATTTTCAACTATACCTCATATTTTGTTATTAATTATTATTTTTTCTTCGAAGAATTCCTTTAGCATTTCTTATAAGACAGATGTAGTGGCAATAAACTTTCTTCTGGCTTCACTATATCTTGGGATGTTTTTTTTGAGACAGGGTCTTGCTTTTGTGGTTCAGGCTGGCCCTGAGCTCAGCCTCCAACTCACATCACGACAATACTTCTGCCTCTGCCTCCCGAGTGCTGGGATTACAAGCGTGAGCCACTAAGCCCGGCACTGTGGTATGTGGTACTGATTGCTGCTGGGCGTGAGTCCCCACGCCCAGTATTGTATATGGCTAACCGGGGATTGAACTCAGGTCCTTGTGCTTGCAAGACAGGCGCCAGAACCACTGAGCTAAATCCCCAGCCCCACATACTTTTGATTTTGAAAGACAGTTTTTATGTTAGTTACCTTCACTGGTAGTTTTTTTTTTTTTTTTTTCTTCTTTTAGTGGTTTGAGGACACCCCACTCAGTCCTGGCATGTACAGAAAATCTGACTGCCAGCTTTATGGGAAGTTCCTTGTATGTGATTGGGTTCTTTTTTTCTTTTTGCTTCCAAGGCCTTCTCTTTGATTTTTGAAAGTTTTATTATAATATATTTTGATATAGTCTTGTTTCATTTGAATCTGTTGGAGATCTTTGACCTTTCTTCATATAAGTAGAGTTATCTTTCTCTAGATTTAGGAAGGTCTCTGTTATTATTTCTTTCAGTACATTATTTTGTTCATTGGTCTACCTTTTCTTTTATGAATTTATATGATTCTTAAATTTGTTATTTTCATGCTCTATCATAAGGCCTATAAGTTTTATTCATTTATTTTTCTGTTATCTCCTCTGACTGTATATTTACAAACATATTTTAAGTCACTAACTTTTTTCTTCTGCTTGATTAATTGTTCTGTAAAACTCTGCATTCAAATTTACTCTTTCCTTGTGTTCTTCAGCAGCAGACTATGTATTTTTAAAAAAATCAATTTTTCTGTTAATATTTTGATATTTTATTTTCCAAAATGGTATCTCTGTTTTTGTGAGTTTTATTGTATTTTATTTAAACACTAAGTTTGAATTCTTTGGTAATCAGTTGTATATCTCCATTTTTTGTGATTAATTACTAGAAAATTAATATACTCTTTGATATTTTATGTTTCTCATTATCTTACGCTGATCTATGTGCATTTGATGAGCAATCACTTCTTTTAGATTCCTAGTGTAGTTCAGTAAGGAAAGAATTCTCTGTGGAGGGATGCTTTCTGGGTGATTTGGGAGCATAGTTGTGATGAGGCCTGTTTTGGTCCTTAATTATGATGGTTGCTGATATGATCTGGTTTTTTCTCACTGAGAAAGTTACAGCTGAGAGGATTCCTCTGGATACTGGGTTAGACTTGGGGATCATTCATAGATATGCTAAGATTGGTGTCTGAGAAGTGATTGTAAAGGATGGACCTGAGACCTAAAAGAAAGAATATGCAGAGGAACTACCAGCAGGATCTGAGGTGGTAATTGAAAAGTGCCTCATGTGCAAACACAGTCAATGTCACACTGGAAATGATACGTGAAGTTAGGTTATTTGAAGATCAACTAGGGTATCATGAATGAGTGTACAAGAGTTTGCAAAATTACAGTGACTTTGGGGTCAGGGTGGGATCTTGCTTCCTAGTGTAGCAGAGCCAGTGTCTGGATGATAATTTTATGTGACAAGAACTTGGTTCTAAAGCTTACAGTGTGAACCAGCTCACTATGGCAACTGTTTCATTGTTAGAGAGGTGGATTGGTGCAGTGCAGCCACAAAATATGGATCTGCAGTGTGGGAAATTGTAGAGTGGTTTCAGCTTGAACATCACAGAACACAAGATTTTGGGAGAGGTGGTAGCTCATTTTCTTAAGTGATTTAGCAGCAATAGCTTCTGGAGGATGGTCATGATTTATTTAGTCCTATCTCCCTCTTTGGGATCCCTTAGTTTAAAAAGCTGTTATCTCCATGATAGAAAATGCTGGAGTCCTCTGTGGAGTAGGCTACTGGAGACTATAGTGGTTCCTATTGAATGGCTAATAATTGATAGCCTCAAGCTTTCTTTTTTACTTCTTTTCATCTCCTCACAAGTCAGGTATAGTGATTTACCAGTAATCTATTTTGTATGGAGCTCTCTCTGTGTCTTAGTCTCTCTTTGTCTCTCTCTCTTTTTCTCCCCTCCATTCCAATGTGTTTCTACAGAAGCCTCACTTGGCCCTTGAAGCCTCTCAGGGCTATTTTAACTTATTGGTATCTATCTATCATCTACCTATGTCTATTTAATTTTTTTTTTGAGACAGGGTCTAACTTGTAGCCCACGCGAGCTTAGAACTCACAGCAATCCTCCTGCTTCTTCCTCCTGAGTACTGGGATTACAGGTGTGAGCCACCACTCCCAGCACTGTGGTATGTGATAATGACTGCTGGTAGGTTTGAGTCTCCATGCCTGGCATTGTTGTATGTGGTTACCAGGGATTGAACCCTGGCCTTTGTGCTTGCAAGGCAGGTATCAGAACCACTGAGCTAAAATTCCAGCCTTTTATTTAATTTTGTAATGAGATGAGTTCTAGTATCTTCTGTTTTTCCATCTTAGTCACATGATTGACTAAGTGATTTATTTTTAAAAATTTTTAAAGTTTTGAGTTTAAACATATTTTTTATTTTAATAAGTTAATATGTACATTACAAAAATCCCATAAGAAGCAAAGAAGAAAATTATTCACACTCAGAATCAGCTTATCTATCAGTGTATTTATTGTCCTGTAAGTACTTACACAACATGCCATTTTGAGTGACTGAGATGATACAGTGTGTGTTATGATTTCCCACATATTATGCATATTCACCAATTCCAAATTCGAAAGTCTGAGTATTTTGATAATTAAAAATATACTACACCAACTCAATCTGTTAGAAAAAATATAATCCTACATTTCTTGGAAACAAAAATTACACTGAAAATAAAAATGGAAACAGACCTCAGATAGAAGTACTGACATAGTTACAATGAAAATGCTGTAATTCCTTAATGCTCAATTAAAATGGGTCATAAGGCACAGAATATACCAAACATGTTTCTGACAGTATCATATCTCTACTATTAAAATGTTAGCAAGAAGATAGCTTCTCACTAAATTACTAATGTGTTTCTAAAGTGTATCACAACACATACACACAAAATGGCTCTCATCAAAATGTAAATCTGAACATACTAAACATATCTCTCTGTATATTTCCTTCTGCCCCTCCACTGACAATCTAATGAGAAGTCCTATTGCTTACTACACATAGGTAATATAATTCCACATTGAAGATACATCTTTTCAATCAGCTTTAACTAAAAGATTTAAAAATTTTTTCCATTATTGAATTTATTGGTACATTTTAGATACACAACACAACACATTGAGCATTGAGAATTTGTATTTGTGCATGATCTTGATTCTCATTTTTTCCCATTTCCCTGTCCTCCCTACACTCCACCCCCTATATATAGGTTTTGTTTTCCTTAACAAAAATATATTTACAATTTGGTCAGTTCAATAATTCTTTTTATTATACTATATGTTATCACACCAGAACATCTATAAAGCTTAAATGCTGTCCTACACAGTATGAATTTTATGTAAATGAAGCCCAACTATTTTACCGAAAATGCACATATAGACCTATGGTTATAAGCCAAACCATATTCATGTATTGAGATCCTAGCAAAGAGCCCTTCCTCTCACCATCCCTTTTACCTCTTTACCACTCCAGTAACAAAGTTCAAGATCACCTCTGGCTCCAAAAGATGCCTTTAACAAAAGTCACTTCCATAGGACAGTTATTCACAGAAAAAAACCAAAAAAAATTGATATAAGGATTATTGTGGTACCACACAATTTGGGTATGAAAACTTATCATTTAATTCCAAGCAATATTAACTAAAGTGCACATACAGAACACTGGCTAGACAATCTGAATTCACTTAATAAGCAAAGAACAGTTTCCTCTCTGCATACTTCTGACACACCTCCTACTCCCCTTTATTTGAACAGTTAATATACTCTCTAAAATATCGAACTTTACGATTTCCCAAATGCAACCAGAAAGTGACAAGTAATACTTGATGGCATCACTTTAGCTCTCAACTTTTACATGTGGATACTTTAAACATCTGGAAAGACTATGTCTCTAAGAGGGATTTAACTTTCCCACTAAATGTAGAGTAGCACCGAATTAATTGCACACATGTACTTAACCAACAATATAATTTGGAAGTATCTTCTAACTGGAAGCTTTCTGATCCAGAAACCTTTCCACATCCCATCTCTATCAATTCATGGGACATATATATGCTTATACAATGCTTAGAGGGGTTTTGAGTATTTCACTTTTTAGGTGGTTTTAAGAATAATAAATTATGAATATGAATTATGAATAATGAATTTGACACAAAGTGTACTCAGTGTGTTAGTTTACTACTACTTTTGTCATACATTGACAACTTCTTTAACATCTAGAAAGATTAGGTGTTGAAAATCAGAATGTTTTGTCCTTTATATATAGCTACACACAGAGCTAAGTGAAACAAAATGCATAGAGGTAAAGGACCAGAGTCAATTCCACTTCACCAAAATCACACTGATTTAAAGCCAAAGTGCTTTGATCATTCTATCTGCAAAGGACAATAGTTCATTATTAATTTTAACAAAGCGATACCTTCAAAAAGAGCTATTCACTACTTCAACTTTTTACATATACTGTGTACTTTTTTTCTTTTGTTACCCGAGGTCAAACTCAGGACCTTACACTTGTGAAACAGGCGGTGGCGTTATTGAGCTAAATCCCCAGCCCATACACTGTGTACTTCTAGACATCTAAAAGATAGATGTTTCAAACGTGAACTCTAGTCTGTCAACTGTACACATGGTAGTTCTGAATAAAGTACACATACAACTATGGTCATATCTGGAAGTATCTTTTAAATAGATGCATTCTGGCCTAGACCCATTGTTTTCTTCCAAGTCCTATATCATGTGAGGGGGGCACAAGTGTCCCTTGGATGTGATGTTACAGTTTCAAAAATTCTTTTCAGAAAACAGTCTTTCTATGAATTATAACAAAAAGTATGCTAACTGTGTTAATTTACTATTTTGTCATATATTTATAGGCTCTTCAATATTTACAGACCAGATATCATAAAGTTAAGACTCATTTGTCCAGTATATGTATGATATACACAGTGTACAACATCAACATCATCATTTAACATCAATGTTAAATCACATGATATAACTTAAGATCAATAGATATGCTGAAATTTTCCAGCATACATTAACAAAACAGCTTCTGTAGTTTCTTCCTTCTCACATTATTAATGCGATAAACAGGTGCAGTGTACGGATCACGAGATGGCTTAATAATATTACTTCCAAAAAATTATTTGCATAAGCTTAAAAGAGCTATTCACCATGGCAGCTAAGGCACATCCCGTAGCATTCATGTTTCTGTGGGCCTGTATAGCTGGTGGCCAAGCCAGAGATACTGGATTTCTTCAATTAATGCGAAAAGTCCTTCAGGACAGCTAATTATCACACCCCTCTACTCTGAATCTGAGCTTTCAAGTAGCTTTCTATAGAGGACCATCACTGACCTGCGGAGCTGGAAGTAACGTCCTATCCTGCCACTGTGAAGACTGCCAGGTGTGAAGACGAAAAATAAACAACTTTGACAAACCTTCTAGGACACTTTGGGGAACCTTTATAGACTCCTGCCAAAGGTTGTGTTACCTGGTTGTAATTCTGAATGGGGAAAGCTGGCAAATCACTTCTACGGCCAAAGATGCCTGGCGAACTGGTTACTGGGTACCAGCCACATTCCCAATACAACATGTTCTAATCCCCCGTCAAGGCCTTAAAATAGAGACAGAGTGTAGACAAGAAAAAGTCACCTCTTCTCACCTGAGCGTCGTATCTCGGCAGGGTGGATGCCCTCTCAGGTGTGGGGCGCCTTTTTCAGTTCACCATAGGAGTGTCTGGACAAAGATGCCCAGAGAGAGAACAGTCCTCGGAGAGGCCAGTTCGGCGACTAGTCTCCGTGTAGTCTGAACTTTCCCTCAAGCCCTTTTGAAAACTTGCGAAATCTCCCGTCATCAGCCCAAGCTCTACAAGTTCCTATTTATGGCTGCAGGAATGAGAGCTCCACTCTACCCAAATAGGAGTAACAAAAAGGTCAGCCCACCTGAGAAGAGAAAACTGACGCCTCAGTCGCCACAAAATTCCCACGCTCACCGCCTCCCCCACTCACCAGCTTCAAGGAAGCCGCCGGAAGCTAAAGCCCAACGCAGCCTCAGCTTCCTTGCATTTTGATTGGCCAGCACGCCGCCAAGTGGGCTGTTCTTCTTTTTAATGGACCAATCCAGCAGTTGAAAGATTGACCGCTAGGGGCACTGGAGCCTGTGGAACGGAGGTCCTCCTCCATTTCACTAGCGAGTATTTTAGTTCCGCCCACCGGGTCTAGCCTGAGAGAGCCAGGCCAGTTGACCAGCTCTCGTGCAGCATTAAGGCGACCCGGGGAAGATGAGCTGTTTCTGACAAGAAGAAAAGCAAGAAGACAGACTCAGGAACTCGGGGAATTGGTAATGAAGTATGGGAACATCCAGCAGAGCCTGGTGGGCCTGAAACGTGTGTCTGTCCAGGGTTTGGTGGATGAGAGGCCCGAGATGTCAGGCAGAGCGTGGGCCTGAGCAGTGACTGGACCTGGGGCAGGTTGGGGGTTGGAAAGTTAAGGGAGTCTTCTGTGCTCATAAATCTCAGATCTAGTTTCCAACCCATAGCTTTCTAGGGCTTTGTACACTGTGCCCCACCAGTGCTGCTCAAACCGAAACTCGGAGCCACAGCGGGACTCCAGTAGGAGTAGAGCCATAGGTTTTCTTTGCAAGATATTGCTTGCCTCACATTTGTCCTTTGATAGACATTTGAAGGCTGTGATATAGAGATTTGGAGATAGAAAACTCTGGCACGAATTGCTAGGATGGTCTTGGCCAGTTTTTAACTTTCTTCAGTTCAAAGAGCTAAGAATGCCTCTCCTCTGTAAATGAAAACGGTTAATTTCAAAGCGTATTAGACAATGTTAAGTTGAAGGATTTGTCAGTTTACGAAGGTGTTAAGGGAAGGTGAGAAGAGACAAAGGTTATAGGTTCCATGAAATTTGAGTGAATTTCAACGTATTTTATTATACTACAAAGTTACCTTGGGAATGATTGTGTGGTTATTAAAACAGTATTATAAAATGCCCGGTGTGGTGGCTCACGCCTGTAATCCCAGCACTTGGGAAGCAGAGCAGAACGATTGCTTAGAGTTATTTTCATCTCCTTAGGGCTACATAGTGAGTTCAGAACCAGCCTTAACTGTGAAGCCAGACTTTGTCTCAAAAAACCACACACGCGCACACACACACACACACACACACACACACACACACACACACACACAGATATATACACACACACCCAAAAACAAAATTCCAAAAAAACAATTTTATGAAATGACAAGTAGTGGGATTTAGTGAAATCACAGCTAGGATAGTTTCTTTTGTTTTCTTTTTTTGAGATAGAGTTTCACTTTGTAGTTCAGGCTGACGCACTATATAGTCCAGGCTATCCTCAAACTCATGACAGTCTTCCTGCCTCTTCCTTATGAGTGCTGGGATTACAGGCATGAGTCACCATGCCTGGCACCTGTTAAGATAGTTTCAACTGTAACAAATAAACAAAATGATGCTCAAGACAGGGTACTGATTGATTCAGTGTTACAGTGACACCATCAAGGCCCTGGTACTTTCATAATACTTCTCTGTCATCCTTAGCAGGTTGGTAAAAGTGGTAGTGGCATCCACCTAATACATGCAGACACGTTTTGTGTCATGTACTCACTATGACACGGCTTGTGTCTAGATGTCTCCCCCCACCAAATCCTCATGCAGTCATAGGTGACTATTTCAGAGGCAGCTGTATCTAGAGTATGTGATACTGGAATTAATTCATGGTGCAATGTTAGGATTAAAGACACTAAAATGAGGGTGTGCTACTTACCAACCCCAGAGGCTTGGTAGCCTGAATGAGATATAAGGAGCAGAAAGGAAACTGTTACAGGTCACTTGTTTGCTTTGCCATCTCCTCTCTGCTGGGAACTGTTTCTCCTTTGTGATGCCTGTTTGCCATCCTACCCTACCTTAGAGCCAGCCACTTATGGACTAAAACCTTTACATACTATGAGCTAAGTAAGCCTTTCCTCCTTTCAACTTTGAGTCTTGGGTATTTTGTCTCAGCAATGAGAAAAGTAACCCAGATATATCCCAAACCAGTTATTATAAAGAATAAAAGCTATGTAATTGTAAGAGGGGTTAGATTGTTTCATGCCATTCTCTGATCATCTACTTGCACAAAAATCAGAGCTCTGTTGGAAACAACAGAAAGGAAGTAGAACAAATGTCAGATAACTGTAATTGGTGATACCTTAACAGCTGAGTAGTTTTTCTTGTGATAATAGGTCACAAAAGAGGTACTTAAAGGTCATGTGATGAAGGAGAATGGTATTTAAAGAATAGAGAGAGAATGACGACAATGTGAAATGTGAAACATTTGTGTTCAAGAAGCCCTAAGGGCTGGAGATTTAGCTCAGTAGTTCTGGCACTTGCCTTGCAATTTCAAGGGCCTGGGTTCAATCCCTAGTAACCACATGTAGCAATGCTGGGCCCGGTGGCTCACATCTGTAATCCCAGCATTTGGGAGATAGAGGCAGAGGAATGCTGTGAGTTCCAGGCTTGCCTGGGGTACATAGTGAGCTCAGCACCAAACTGAGCTACAAAGTGAGACCCCAAAAAGAGGTAAAAGCCTGCTATATCATGGACAAGGTAAACAAAATTATCTGTCTCCAACTTTCAGTGAGAGACTGAGTAGTTGGAAAAAAGATATTTACTCATTTTCAGTCTTCTGGAGGGAATATGTCTGCAATTTATGTGGGCAAGTTCTATATTCAGCAAAAATAAGAGGCTTCCATAGTTTCAAAGTGAGATTCACTTCTAGGTGAATAGATATCTCTTCAGGAGAAAGTGGCTTTGAACTCTAAAATATACCTCCAACGTATTAAAGCCATTACCCAAAACTAGTCTTGCTATATGTTAACTCCAGCTAAATTGACTTTCAGTCACTGAGATTAGAGATGTTTCCACTGAAGAATTTTGGACATTGCATTTGAGCCTCATTTTGACTTAAACAATTTTTGTGTTATTCTGACTATGTGTCCAGTAGTTTTTAGGTGGATTACAGTACATCTTTCAAATTTTGTGCACTCTAAATTTTTTCTTTCTTTTTTTTTTTTTTTTTGAGACAGGGTCTCGCTTTGTAGTTTAGGCTGGCCCTGAGCTCAGCCTCCAACTCACATCACAGCAATCCTCCTGCCTCTGCCTCCCGAGTGCTGGGATTACAGGTGTGAGCCACCATGCCCGGCACTGTGGTATGTGGTGCTGATTGCTGCTGGGCGTGAGTCTCCACACCCAGTATTGTATGTGGTTAACTGGGGATCGAACCCCGGCCCTTATGCTTGCAAGACAGGCGCTGGAACCACTGAGCTAAATCCCTGGCCCTCTAAATTTTTTCTTTATGTCCTTTGAACTATATAACTGTAAGTAGTTCTTATTAATACATGCTTTATTAGTCCATGTTTTATTTAGTACATGTTTATGAATACACATCGATCACACTAATTATACGGAATCAATACATGCTTAGTACATACCACATTTTAGTTCTTATTTTCATCTCCTTTGTCTCACCTCTCTCTCCTCTCTCTCTATCTCCTGGTTCCCTCTTCTTTGATAAAGGTCTATCTCTGTATTTTCTATGGTATTTATTTTGCTTTTGTATATCTGTGTTATTCATGTAAGAGACAACTTGTATAGTTAAGCTTCTGTGTCTATTTCACTGTCTCAAGATATATTCATTTAAAAAAAATGACTCATTTGTCATTTTTTATGGCAGGATAATATTTCATTGTGTACAGAAACTTTTTTTGTTAGCCATTTAGATATTGAAAGACACTGAACCTGCTTTTAAGATTTAGCTATTAGAAGATGTGCTACTGTAAATGTGGATATGCATGTTTTACCATAATGTGGTATCTTTCACTCTGGTGTTGAATTTTATGGTCAGTGTTTACAGTACATAAGGATGACTTTTTAAAATGGGGAATTGGAATATATACATAACATATTTTCCTTGTAGCCTTGCTGGTATTTTTTATTATTTGATTTCTTAATGATGGCCATTCTTTTTTTGGAGTAAGATGAAATCTTAGTATTGCTTTAATTTGCATTTGTCTTATAGCCAGAGCTATGGAAAGGTGATCTGTAATTCTTATTCTGAGAAATGTTTACTGATTTCAGTTGCCCTTTTTATTATGTTTTTGGGAGGGCATTTAATTTTCTTTTGAGATCATTATGTATTCTAAATACTCGTCCATACTAGCCTATGGACTAGCTGGTAAATTATTTTTCATTCTGTAGATTGTCTCTTCCTTCTCTTGTTTTCTTTGCTATGCAGAAACTTATTAATTTGATATAATCTCAATTGTTGATTATTTTGTGTGCAACTGACTTTGTGTTCATAAAGACCTTGGCGATACCTATATCCTCAAAGTATTGTGCATGTTTTAGTATTTAGATCTTAATCTATTTTGGTCTTAGTTTAGTACATGGTAAGAAATATGGATTTTGATAAAGTCTTGTTCATGTTGATAGCCCTTTTTTTCTAGCAGTATTTATTAAAGGGGTTTTTTGGTTTATTTATTTCAGTAGACTTTTTGGCATTGTTGGTTTCATGTCTTTATGTAAAATATCCTTGAGAATATTTTAGAGTGCTGGTTTGGTGGTCATAAATTTCTTACATACTTTTTGTTATGAAAATATCTTATTTCCCCATCAATTTATAAAGGTAGTTTTGGAGGATATATCAATGTTAGTTGGAAGTTGTTCCAGGGTTTGGTCAATTCACTCCTAACTCTTCTGTCTTTTAAATTTTGTGTTGAGAAGTCTGCTGTTACTTTAGAGGGTTTTTGTTTATAAGTGATTTGTAGCTTTTCTCTAGTAGCTTTTAAGATTCTATCTTTGTGTTGGACTTTTGCAATTATACTATAATGTTTCATAGAGAAATTGTCTGATTGTGGCTATTTGAGGTTCTAGTTGGTTCACTTATCTCTATGTCAATTTTTTTCTCCAAATTTTTCTGTATTATATATACACAATTTTTATGTCCTTTATGTTGTGTTCCAATTTTTCACTAATTCCCATTAATTTTAATTTAATCTGCTTTGCATCACTTAGCAGCTGTTGGATATTTTTTCATGTTCTCTTATTGCTTACCATGTATCTCTCATATATGGTCACCAGTATCAACTCTCCTTCCAATTCTGACACTGTATCCTCTCATCGGTCACTTTTGTTGTCCATACTTCCAGCAGAATTTCTAACCTCTGGGATTTCTATTTGTTAACTTTTCACAGACTTCAGTTCTTTGCTGAACTTATTCATACTTTATATCATTTTAGTAGTTTTGTTAGTATCTTCCGTAAATTCACTAGTGATTTTGTTTATTAATTTTATTATCTCTTTAGTTATCTTCTGTGAACTTAATTAGAACCCTATTGACTTTTTTAAAATCTCCTCTTATGATTTCGAATATGCAGCTGTGTAACTTTGGGTTCCTTTCCGATTGATGCCCCATAGATCAGACTTTGTTCCTTTGGGGTTCTTGGAGGAATTCTATTCCCTCATCTTATGTTTCTGTGCATGTGCCTGCACACACACACACACACACAGTGTTTTTTTTTTGTGTGTGTGTGTGTGTGTACGCATGAGCACTCATGTGTAGGAGTTGATTATATTGGAATGACTTTGTTGCTAGTATAAAATACCTTAGTTAGTATCTGATTTTCAGTGATGGACTCCAGGGATAGCAAACTATACTTTCTTGCCTCTGCCCCAAGTTCCAACCATCTGTGTTAATTTGGGAGGAGTTTGAAGTGTGACTGGCCCAGGACACAGTTTTGTGGAAATAGACAAGTATTTTAAATATACAAGTATTTTAAATAAGAAATATACATTTCTTATTACATCACAATTTTACATAGATATGTAACAAGTATTTTAATGACACAGGAAATCCAAGTATTGCAATGCAGAAAAAAACCCAATAAAAGTATGCCACTTTGACAATAACATCAAAATCAACAGTATCATAGATTCAAATACATACTGGAAGGGGAAAAAGAATGTGATATTAATAAAAAACAAGAGGAAACAAAGCTTTGTATATGGGGGGGGTTTGCAGGAAGGGTGGGGGAAAGGGGAAAAATGAGAATCAAGTTGTACAAACTCTGGTACAAACTCTAAATGTTGAATGCGATGATGATGTGTATTCATAATGTACCAATGAAGATTTGAATTAAAAAAAGACAAACTAAATACTGGCATGTCATAAAAAACAAAAATATATCAACCTTTCCCATAAAAAAGGGATCAATAATTATTGTATAAATACAAAAAGAAATGACATATACCATGTATGTGTAGACATATACCATTTATATACTTTTGGACTATAAACACTAATCTACTTTAATCTTTAGGTATTTTACAGAATCCTATTTTCATATATATATATATATATACACATATATATGTATATACATGTATATATACATACATATTCACATATATATGTATATATATATGTATATACACACATATGTATATATATACACACACATTCCTAAATCTGAAAACTTTCTGAACTGTGCCCTGTTATTGTTTTTTGGAGGTTTTATTACATAGGTATGGTTGAGTTATTCATTGGTCATTGATATCTACTTAAATTCCATTCCTTTTCACATCTCAGAACTTAGGGGTGTGCAGTCTTAATCCTCCAGTACTAAATCTTTCTAACCAGCTTTCAATCATCCTGAAGCTATCTAGGGGCACCCATTCACCAGGTAGCTTATTAACATATGAAATACATTCATCATTCTAGTAATTCCTAGGAATTAGGAATTTCCTAGGAGTTTCCTAGGAAACTATGTGCTAGGAACTAGGAGCATCAACCAAATAAACATTTCTTATTACATCACAATTTTACTAAAGGAAATGAAATCAATATCTCAAAGATATATCTGCATCCCCCTGTTAATTATATTTGCCAAGTTATTATAGGTATGGAAACAACTTGTATCCATCAGTAGACAAAGAAAGAAACCTGGTACATCAAATAGATATAGATATAGATATAGATAGATATAGATAAATAAGATATCATTCAGCCATAAGAAAGGACATTTTATTATTTGTGACAACATACATGAGCCTGGGAGATATGCTGGGTGAGATAAGTCTGTCACAGAAAACTATATCATCTCATTATATATGGAATTTTAAAATGTTAAGCTCATAGAAACAGAGAGTAGAAAGGAGAGAGTTGCTTGGGACTGGAGAGGTGTTAACCAAAGTATATCACATACATGGTGTATATATATATATATATATACACACTAGTCATTTCTTTTTGTATTTATACAATAATTATTGATCCCTTTTCTATGGGAAAGGTTGATATATTTTTGTTTTTTATGATATACTTTCATAACCAAAGTATATGAATTTTCAGTTAAATAAGTTCTGGAGATCAAATGTACAATGTGGGTGTTGATAGTATTAATTAATTTAGTGATGATTATATATTTGTGAAAAAAATATATATGAAATACTCTTCTATGTCCTGAACATACACTGTAAGTCTTTGTGCCTTACATATTCCAAATAAAATAAAATTCTAAAATATACAAGTTTTTCAGGGTTGATATGTATTTTTACATAAAAAATTAGAAAGTAGAATCTTTTAATTCTTTTGTGTATATACCTAGCAGAGTGATGGCTGGGTCAAATGGGACCTCCAATCCTAGCTTTCTGAGAAATCTCCACACTGATTTCCACAGAGGTTGTATGAGTCTACATTCCCACTAACAGTGGAGAAGGGCTCCTTTTTCTCTGAAGCCTCACCAATATTTGTTGCTGGCTAATTCTGACATGGCAGCCATTCTTTGTGGAGTGAAGTGAAATCTCAGTGTTGTTTTCATCTGCATCTCTCGAATGACTAATGATGTTGAGCATTTCTTCATATACTTCTTAGCTGCTCTTACTTTTTTCTCTGAAAAGTATCTGTTCATTTCAAATGCCCAGTTTCAAGTCTTTAAATTTGGGTGGGCTGATTTTTTAAGCTCTTTATATATTCTAAATAGTAGGTATATACACAAAAGAATTAAAAGATTCATATCACAGTGACATATGTGCACCCAGGTTGATAGCAGCACAGTTTGTGTTTGCTAAATCTTGGAAACAATCCAAAAGTCCATCAAATGGACACTGGACAAAGAAGATGTGGTTCTTTTGTGGAATGGAGTATTACTCTGCCATTAAAAATGATAAGACTGAATCATTCATACTCAAATGGATGTACCTTGAGGACATCTTCATAAGTGAAATAAATAGGTCACAGATGTATAAATATCGTATCTTTTCTCTGGTACGAGAAAATGAAGTTGTAAATGAGTTGTAGTGTGTATAGTTGATATTGTGAAATAGAACATATTTAAAAGGAAAGAGGGTGTAGGGGTAAATGATGAGGGGAAAAAGAATGTGACAGTAATAAAGAAAAAAGGAAAGAAAAATTATATATATAGGAGGTGGGGAGTTGCAGGGAATGAGGAAAGGGAAAAAATGCGAATCAAGTCATGTCATATTCTAGTACAAGTTCTCAATGTTGAATGCAATGATGATGTGTATTCACAATGTACCAATAAAGATTTAAATTAAAAAAAATTAGAAAGTAGATTTTTACTTTTGTTAGACATTCTCCAGGTCATATTAGAATAGTAATGAACATGGGTGAGGGCATGCTTTTCTATAATCATTGGCCAAAGGATACTTTCCCATCATTTTAAGCATCTTACTTCTGTAAAAAAGAACAGTCCCTGTCCTTCCTAGTGACCCATGGTCAGATAGTAAGCACAGGTGAAGTAGCCACTGAATCAGTTTTTGGGGAAAGCCTCAACTCGAGGGCAGGTGAAGAAACACTTCAGAGTGTCTGAAAGTAACCTTTGTCCACAAAAAAACTCATTATGTACTCATCCATATGGGTGCATCTCATACATATAATTATAATAGTGTGAATTATAGAAAAAGACACACAGTTAACACAGAGAACATGACTCAGCATGAGCCATCAAACACACCCAGGGAGGGACTTGGACTCAAGAACAGAAATAAAACATACCTCTGTGCACAGTTGCAGAGTTAATGCTAATTCTTTTTTTCTCTGTGAGCCTGGTTCTCTTTGAGCAGACTATCACCTCAATGTACTTTGCTTACTTGTTCTATATCTGTAAGACTTGTCCAATTTGTTTATGATACACAACAAAATCCTAGACCCTTGGGACCTGCTCACACTTTAATAATTGGCAAAAGGATGGTAAAATGTTCTAAAACTTTAAAAAGTATATGTAAAGATAATTTGGTAAATCTGCTTTCATAAGAAAATTTTACTCCTTTTTTCACCTTCCTTCTCCCTTAAATCCAATGAAATGATTCCTTTAGCCTAATGATCTGTTTGAGCATCCCTGAATCTAATCAGCGGTTGTTACCACTTTTTATTATAGCTAATGAATTACCTTTCTCAAAATTATTGTGTTTTTTTGTCCTAGGCTAGGTGAATTGGAGTGGTGTGGGTGAGGCTTATACATGGGAAAGTTAGTGTGTGGAATTTGTCTCTTTTGATTGTGCTACCGTCTGAGTTCTTTAAATAGGTTTTTAATGGTGTTGATTGTAGTGAAACAGGACAGTGGGGTTGGTGGTCTCTGCTCCAAGAAGAGCCTCTTTCTTAGGTTCCTATTCTTCCACAGAGGAAGCATGTGACCAGATCAGAAAAGCACAAGAAGGAAGAATCAGGGCAACTACATGGATAAAAGCATGTGGAAGCGAATGAAGTTGGATTTTAGTGGGAATTCTGGTTTGAGAATTAAATCCTGGGATAGAGTTGCTATGCACTTACAGTTATCATGCCTGTTTTTTTAATCTCTGATCTTCCTATTTTCTCTCTATTTTAGTGTTTCCATCCTGATGAACCTATGACTAGAGCTGCTCCTGTCATAGAAGATATGTTCAACAACCCAGGTATGTTCACTGGAATGGGGTCAGCATATGAAGTATATAGGAGAGTTTAAGAGTTTGGTTCAAGATTAGGCCAGTGTCTTTCAGTGTTGCTAGCAACAACCTAGATACCTTCACTGATGCCTATGATGGTCAGAGTCCCATCTTGGATTCAAGCTTGCCTGGAAAAATCTGCAACTGATTGAACCGTGAAGTAGCCAAGGTTTTCTGTGACTTTATTTTTTTTTGTCAGGACACAGCAACTAAGGTTTCACTTGCATAGCAGTCTATAATTTGGCTGAACAATTTCAGTGTGACTTCTACCAAAGTACTTCCATCTCCTGATACTTCATTCTTCTTATTATCCCAAATAAATTTAAGACTGAAATTCAAAGGGTTGGGTTCCTGAACTGTTCTGAAGGGTGTCAAAAAATATTTCAACTAGAGTTTGTTCAAGTTCAGGAGATATATCTTTAACAGAGTTTTCAAAGTCGTTTGAATTACCTTCTGTTCACAGATTTGTGCTACTCTACCAACTTTTTGTTCCTATTCTTATTATATATTTTCCACATTTTTCTCATCTTTTCCCCTCATATTATTGAAAATTATATCTTATTTCTCATTTTCTTTTATTACTGTTACCATTATTTACATCCCTAAAACATTGATTCTCTCCTTATTACTTGATTACAGATATTTTAATTACACCAATGAGTCTCAGGACTACATTTGAAAGAGGCATATTATGGGGTAAAAAAATATTTCCGGAAGAAGGTCAATTGCCTGTTCCTCCAGAAACATTCCTTTGTTAAAATTTTTATTATCAAAACTGAGTATCTTCAGAGTCATGGAGTAGTTATAAAAAGTAATGATTAAATTAATTGGTAGCAATTAGAATCATACACTTTATGGTGTCAGTTTACTAAGTTGTCACAGAATACGAATCATGTGGCCTGGATTTCTGCTTAGGTCTGATTCATTTTATCTTATAGTGAAGTTTCTAAAAAGGAAAGATAATCTAAACAGAAGGAATTAAGTAGATTCTTCAACTATTAACATCAAATTTTGTATTTCATGTATTTCCACAGTAGAATATATATGCCATCACAACAGTAAAGTAGAAACCTTAGTTCAGGCCACCTGTTTGGACAGTGCTGGGTCGTGCTTACAAGGCTTCCACTTGACTTTTGCTTGCAGTTTTCTTTAGACAGTCTAACTCTTAAATTCTTAAAGGGACATTATTATTTCCTTGTATAGATAGCCAGGTGTTCCTTTTCCCTCTGATGATGCAAGAATATTCTGGTTGCATTTGTTTGTTTTGAGTCTTTGCACTTTAAGTTTTTTGTTTGGGAGGATTTTCATATATAACCATATTATCTGAAGAAATTCCTGCTTTTAGTGCATAGCTACTCTGTTGTTTGTCTAAATCAGCAATGACACTGTTCTGGTAAATTTACCTGCTTTGCAGTGATGAAGTGTTATGATTGGAATATGATATTTTCTATAAATTTTATCCTTCTACTTCTAGTGATTAGTGAAATATTGAATTTCTGAATAAATCGTAATGACATATCTCTTTAGTTAGAGTTAAGCGGTGCAGGCATGAATATCTGATGAAGATGGACCAATCTAATTTTTCTTAGGATACTGAATTTAAGAGTAAAGAAAAAAATGTGATCTTAACCAAAAGAAAGAAAGCATATGTGTCTATGTCATGGGGAGTTGTAGGCAGGGTAGGGAATGGTAAAAATGAGAATTAACTCATGTCACATATTGGTACAAATTCCCAGTGTTGAGTGTGATTGTGATCTGTATATAAAATGTACCAATAAAGAATTCAGTTTAAAAAAAGAAAAAAGAAAGAGTGAAGAGAAAGCAAGCCACATTCCCTTTGGAGCTATGATATATTGAAAGTCTGATAATATTTTCTGCTTCCAAAAATCTAATCTGGTATAATGGGGAAAATAGGAAATATAAGAATATAAGAGTGAAAGATAGACAATATTCCCATGATTATTTCCATCTGTCTTGAACATTCATTTTATTCCTGTCCTGTGCATAGTTTTGTGAGTGGATGACAAATTAATCCTCTTGTCTAAGTTTGCTAAAGTTATGATTCATTCTAAACTCTTTTTGGGTAAATTTATTGTGGCTATTAATAAATACATCACTCTTCTTAAAAAGACTATATTTTCATTTAACACTTAGGTGAAATTCTCCATATTATTATTTCTTTAAAAATATTTTTCCTTTATTACAAGAACACAACCTCATAAAATTTTGTGGAAATTAGAGAAAATGGAAATTAGAGAACATTGAAAAATGAAGATATTACTAGCAATAATTTGTTATATTTATTTATTAAACTGTTGTTTCCTATTTGGAACTGACAAAAGATTACACAGAATTTTGATGGGTAATAAATATATATATTTCATTTTTATTAGTACATATTTGAAGTTCATAGTGATTACATTGTAGTGAGTTATGCATGTACAAAACACATCTTAATTATTTTTATGTCCTCTTTATTTTTTCCCTCACCTATGCTTTTTATGTTCTTAAATGTAAGTATATACTTAGAATACTCAGATCTTACTGGTCTCTATATTATTTATTTTTTGATTAATACTTTATTCTGAGAATAGTCTCAGATAGTGTATGAGTTAAATGTATGATTTAAAAATGCAATACAAATTTTAATATCTGTATAATATTACATTATGACTACATTAAGATCATATTCCTATTTTTTGTTGTTAGATATTTAGATTGTTCTTAATACTTTGCTCTGCTTTTAAAACTGTTGCACATACTCTTATTTTCACTACTAATAATTTCCTATATGCATGAGTATAATTGAAATGAATAAGACACAATAATAATATTTAGAGATTTTATTTTATTTTTATTTTTTATTTTATTTATTTTATTTTTATTTATTTTATTATCATTTCTCCTAAATGATTTACAGATGAATATATACCTTGAAGTACCTTGTCCCTAGACTGTAGTTATTTATCAAAACATTTTAAATATAGAAAGCAAAAATGATAAAATCTTATTTTAAATTCTTTGATTTTTACTGTCTATTTTCCAGTGATACTAATCAGAATTTCTTGAAGTAATGCTTTAGAAGTGCACTCCAAAAAAAGATTAAGAGCTAAAACAAAAAATTCAGAGGCCAGAGATTTAGCTCAGTGGCACAATGCCTGTCTCTGAAGCATAAGATCCTGAGTTTGATCCCTGGTACCAAAAACAAAACAGCAACAACAAAAAATAAACAGGCTGTTGATATATCTAGCTTCAGGGACCACATGGAATTATTCACTGTCACACTTTAAGATTTTACTTCTTTATTTATTTCCCTTTTCTTATTTTTAATCCCTATCCTCTTTCTATTTCGGTAACTTAATCCAGATAATATGAACATATAGAGTTAGTTTATAAGGATAAGAAAATTTAGTAGCTAGGATATTCATATAGTTGTTTTTATTTTATAGGCATACTATATAAGAAGCTAAATCTTTACCTTTGAGGTACTTGAAAATATAGTGAAAAACAATGGAATATTGAGAAAAGGTGAAGGACATGTTTTTGGCATCATTAGTGAGACTGATAACTAAAACTTGTGGCTGTAAGTAACAGATACAGCTGAAGACTGCCGGCAGGGCTGGTGTAGTATTTGGAGTATGATATTTGTTTCTGGACTAGCTTTTAATTTAATATTATTGTTATTTTTTTCTGTATTTAACTTTTTGGGGCAGAGTGTTTAAGACCAAGTCAAAATAAAACTTATGTTGATAAGTTTAATTCCTCTCTGTATTGGCCACGATTAGTTAAGGCTCTTTAGAGGTTACTTTTAGGGCAGGTAGAATCTCTTTGCTCTTTTAGTTTTTCCTCGGTCAGTTATGTGATCTGTTAGGATAGGTCACAATCTTTGTTTGACCACTTAGCCTTTTCTGGAAGTTTGGGGACATTTTCTAATTTTGTCATTATCTCTGTAGTGGAATATATACTGGTTGTCTCGTGCCCTCTGAGGTCCAGCTATATCTTAGGTCACCAGGTTGGGTGACACGTTGAAATTGTAGGATTCTTTAGAAGGTTTCTCTCATATTCTGGTCCTGGCTGACTTTGGAGGGAAATGGCCAAAATATCAGTTGTCCTTTTATGACACTTGACTTTTTTAGCTTTGGTCTTTAGGCCTCTGTTTTGAATATCCAGGAAGATATCGTGAGATTAATTTTAACTATTGTAATATTATCTGGATATGGAGCTCTTTGAAACATAAAACAAAGCTGGAGAGCTATTATTATTTTATTAGTATTATGTTTTACTGTTTGTGGTTGTCATGGAAGTCAAATATTTATAAAATATTAAAGTTTCACAGGAAAAATTTGAAATCAAGAACAAGCAGAATTTTAGCATAATAATGTTGATATTACTACAGTAGAATCATTAGGTTTTTAAAATTATTTGATACATTTAAATTTTTTTCATTAATTGCTTAGCTTTGTGTTTTTGTAAGATATCACATGATATAAATCAATCTTCTGTAAATTTGTCTTTTAATCTAATCTCTCATTAATTCCAGACATTTATTTCATGTCTTTTAATTTGTTGCCTTTTCAGTGGAGAGCATTTGTTTATAGATGTACTTTATAGATTATTAATACTCAATCTCTAGTCATCAGATGACATTGTGTGCACAGTATTTTTAGGTATATCTAACTATCATAGTAGAATTACATAACAATCACAGAGACATAAAAAATTTTAGTCTGAAGGTCATCAGTGTAATAAATTGTTACTTTAGGGCCGGGGAGTTAGCTCAGTGGTTCCGGCGCCTGTCTTGCAAGCGCAAGGGCCCGAGTTCGATTCCGTAACCACATAACAATACTGGGTATGGAGACCCACACCCAGCAGCAACCAGTACCACATACCACAGTGCCGGGCGTGGTGGCTCACGCCTGTAATCCCAGCACTCGGGAGGCGGAGGCAGGAGGATTGTGATGTGAGTTTGAGGCTGAGCTCAGGGACAACCTGAACCACAAAGCGAGACCCTGTCTCAAAAAAACTAAAAAAAAAACCTAAAAAAAAAAAAATAGTTACTTTAAAAAGCTTAGAAGATTTATACACTTGGGAAACACAAATTTATGTAGTGTACCATGAGGTTAATAATAAGTAGCATTATGACTATGTAGCCTTTAATAGTTTTACCTGGTGTAACTATACTGACAAGAATTTAAAAAAATCTTCAGATTTCTTATAAGTTTAAGAAACCATGTTATTGACTACTATATAGTCTAATGTAATAATCAAAAGTATCTCATACAATAATAGGAAGTTTCTATAATCAAAACCAATAGATGCAGATTGTTTTGATTGATGGCCAGATGTAATTTATATTTTATAGAAGCACTTATGAATATTTGTGTGTTATAAACTTAACGTTAAAGCTTATTAGATTCACAGCATATTTTGTTCTCCGATGTATGGGGACTTCTAATCCCTGATATATAGGGTGTGTTTTAGCTGAAATATTTATTTAACCAATTAGAAGCAGATTATTGAAAACATTTTACAATTCATTATTTAAATAATCTTTAACTCATAAAACTTAGCTTTGTAAGGAAACAAAATCCTATCAATGAATAATATAAGAAATTATCTTAAAAGTAACTATAAAAGCTTTGTTTTTAAATCTACTTATTATATGTTTAATTAAGAACATTTTAATATATTAGAAAAATTTTATTGATTTTTTGACATAGAAAACCTTATGTTTTAATTATAGCCAATATAATTATATGTAGTATATAATAAATTTTTAAATAACATTTGTTGGCATGGGCCCAGTAAGACTGGAGCAAAAATGGAGATGCCATACATCAGTGGAGAAAATGGAAGAAAACTGGTTTAGACATCTTTTTTTCCAGTCACAGAAGGGAGATTTTACTCTGGTGTGATAAAATGAAATGTAAATGAGACCCATGATGTACAATAGATACTGTGAAATAGGAAGAAGATATTTGAGGGAGAAGGGCAGTTAGGGAAGAAAAGTGAAGTAAAGGAAAGACGGGAAAGAAAAAAATATGAGAAGGAAATAATGGGAGCAATGTCTTTGTAAACAGGCAGGAGTGGAGGGGTTTAGGGAAGGCAGGGGAATGGGGAAAAATAAGAACCAAGACACATCATGTCCAAGTACAAGATCCCAATGATGAGTGTCATCATATACACCTAAAATGTACCAATCAATTAAAAATAATAATTAACAACAAAGTAGTTCCATAAGTCCAAGGGTCTTATCTTAGAGGAAAATTTAAAAAACATTTTAATATAAAATTAAATACTAAAAATTTAACTCTTAGTCAACTTAAGAATGCAATATCAAACCTTTATATTAATGATTTAGGATATATTTAATGTACACATTTTTTTGTAGCAGAAACCAAACTCAGGACCTTTTGCTTGCAAGGCAGGCATTGGAATCACCAAGATAAATCCCTGGGCTACAAAAATATTTTTGTAAGCCTTAAGAAACTAAGAATATTTGAATTTATGTTTAGCAACTAATGAATTACAGGTTGTGAACATTTATAAGCATTAATCTATTTATATTTACTTATTAATTATTATTTTATATGACTCATGAGAACCAAAGGAATACATACTTAGCATTCATAAGCTATTTTTAGATATAACCAATACATGTTAGAAGGGGAAAGAGAGAAGAGCTATAAATTGTTAGATAGAACTTTTGTCTATTTTTTGTTTATATTATAACACTGAATTTGAGAGTTTGTCTTTTTATTCTTTATTTTATATTTGGAGTTAAGACCAACCCTTTAAACTCTTTAATCTTAAGTTAGTCCCAAGTTTATAAAATATGATTTGAACATGAAGTTTTTGGTGGCAGACATTTAGTTACTCAAAATCATTTAAAATGTGTTTTATGCTCTTAAGAGTCTCCTTATGTATTTTTGGAAAGAGGTAAAGAGAGAAAGAAAAGACAAGATCTTATTCAGGTTCTTCAGGTCAGGTGTCTGATGCACATACTTCATCCCAGGGTGACAGCACATGATCGATCTGCCCGAAACCAAGGTCACAGGGCTGTGTGTATGGCCCAGCCCAAACTAAGAGGCACAGCACTGTATGCATGGCATATTCCAAGCTAGGGTCAGGCCACCAGATGAGTGGTTCTCCCCACATCAGGGTCATGCTGCATTGTAGCCTGTTCCACTTCCCAGGACTGTCCTGCTCAGGATCAGCTCCCCCCTCTTACTTTAAAGCTGGAACTGTCCAGGGGCAGCAGCATTTTTTTTTTTTTTTGTCATTGACTATTCCAAGCATCCCAATTATTTATACAGAAATAGCTGGTGCTCATGACCAGAATAACCATCTCTGTTTTATTTATACCAAATCCCCCAAAACCCACCAAAAATCTTTCAAAACTAATAGCAGTAAAGTTTCAGAAGCAAAATTAACACATTTTACATTTTACTGCATCTCTTGAGATCATCACCTGATTTTTATTCTTTGTTCTGTGCATGTGAAGTATCACATACTGCTATGCATATGAACATTACAAAGACTATAGCATTCACAATAATGGCAACAAAAGTTAAATACTTAGGAATTAACCTAACCAAGGAAATGAAGGATTTCTCCAAGGAAAACTAAAGAACACTGAGATGCAGGAAGATATTATTAAAAAGAAAGACAGTCTTTATTACTGGATAGGAAGACTCAACATTGTAAAGATGACCATCTTATCAAAATTGATATATAGATTTAATGCAACTCCAGGTAGAATGCCAGCATCATTCCTTGAAGAACTCCAGAAAACAATCCTAAGATTCATGTGGAACCAGAAGAGATGCAGAAGAGCAGAAGCATTCCTGGTCAACAGGGGTAAAACAGGAAGCATCACAACCCCATATTTCAAATTATATTAAACAGCAGTTCACCTGGAGAAGATTGCACATAAACCCATATCTCTCAATCATGTACTAAGCTAAAATGAAGATCTAAGTATTAAAAAAAAATCAGTTAACACTGGAAAATGAGGTAGATAGAACTCTGGAAAGAATAGAAACAGTCAAGGACTTTCCAAAAGGTACTCTAGGTTCACAAGAAAAAGGATAAAATATCACCAAATAAGATTATAACAAATTTCAAAGCTTCTGCAAAGCAAAGGATACAATCAACAGAATGAAGAGAAAACTTGTAGAATGGGAAAAGTTAACATTGGCAGAATGTCTAGCAGAAGGAATACACTAGCTAAGGGGAGCAACTGAGTAGAAGTGAAAGATAGAGAATCTGCACAGGAAAATAAAGCAATGATAAGAATATGTCAAAGTTTTTCTTTCCCTTCTTTATTTCCCCCTACCCCCTTTGCCTTTCCCCTTTGAACATTACCTTCCTATTTCACAATATCTGTCATACATTCTGGACCTGATTTACACCTTTGGTTTCTCATACTAGAAAAATGATATGGTATTTACACATCAGTTTCGTATTTATTTCAGTTATGAATAAGTCCTCAAGGTACAGCCATTGAGAATAAAAACAAAAAATGAAAACAAAGCTTATGTATATAGGGGGTTGGGGAGTGGTAGAATCATCAGTGGAAAGGGAAAAATGAGAATCAAGATATATTATGCACAGGTACAAATTTTTAATGTTGAATGTGATCATAGTGTATATGTAAAATGTACCAATAAACTCAATCAAAAAAGAATAAGTCAAAATCTATCAATAATAATTTTCAATATGAATGTCTCCAATTCACCACTCATTGACAGACTGACAAGAAACGCAATCCTATGGTATTCTGTATACAAGATACATATCTAATATATTTGTGATGCAGCTGTAATTTATGTTTTACTAGGTAATTCTGATTTGTATTGACTCTACCCTCAGGTGGCTTCAACCACTGGTGTAACATGTATGTATGATCATCCCATTCACTTGTAATGCTTTTCAGGGAAATGTAAATTACAATAATCTAAAGAAAAGCATTGATTTTGCAGACTAGGTGCCATCATAGTACAGTTCCTTAAGGAAAATACTAAAATGGGCTGGGGCAGATTAAAGCAGAGAAGTGGAAGAAAAAAAATTTGAAGGTAAAAAGGAAAAAATGGAAACAAAACTTAGGTATAAAGAGGAGTTGGAAGATCCGAAGGGAAAGCAGGGGAATGGGAAAAATAAGAAGATACATCATGTACAGATACAAATTCTCAATGATGAAAGTGATAATAATGTATTCCTAAAATTTCCAATAAAATCAATTTAAAAATGGTATACAGATTTTAATCCAGCTAATTTGTGATGCACCAAATTGGCATTATAAATACCAAAAACGGGCAACTTGTAAGATTTCCATGTTAAAATTTAGAGAATTAATTATTGGTAAACTATCAACCCATATGTCCAACTTATGCAAAAAAATTCACTTTATAAAATTTTATTTAGAAACATACTCAAGCAAGATATAAAATGTTACTAAAATTGTACAAAATGTATTATGATGTTTTGTGCAGTCTACAAGAATCATATTAGTGTATAAAATGTTTTGAAGAAACTCATCCATATGAATGATTATGTATTTTTAATGAGTTAAATTTGTTGATTATTTTATTAATGGCTTAAATCGATATGAATAGGTCACATTTATATTAGAGCAATAATTATTCATATTCAAGCAACTAACTAGATTCAGTCCATTTGTAAGTATTTTTATTATTGTAAACATTTGTACCACCACTGGCACAAGCCCCCTGACTTGGATAGTCATGTATGTACAACTGGAGGTTCAAACTAGGAGGAACATGTTGAATTAAAAAGAAACCCTATAGATTAATAATCAAAAGGAAACTATTGGGCGTGGTTTCTCAATCTGTAATCCCAGCACTTGAGAGGCAGAGGCAGGTGGATTGTTGTGAGTTTGAAAATAGCCTGGGCTACATATTGAGTTTAAGACCAGCCTTAACTACAAAGTGAGACCTTTCTAAAAAAACTTAAAAAAAAAGGAAACAAAGCTTATGTATATAGAGGGTGGGGTGTGTGGGTTGTAGGGAGGGCAGTGGAACGGGGAAAAAAAGTGAAAATCAAGGTGTGTCAGGTGCAGGTTTTCAATTTAATATGGTGACTATATTGTATTTATAAAATGTGCCAATAAAATGAGTTTTAAAAAAGGATATGTTATGTACTGGTACAAACCCTCAATGTTGAATGTGATCATAATGTATATATAAAATATATCAATAAAATCAATTTATAAAAAGAATCAAAGGATGGAAACAACTTTATCTGCAGAGGGAATCCCTCTCCCTCCAAAGCAGTTGTAGCTATCCTGTATTCAGACAGAGTAGACTTCAAGCTATAACTTATTGTAGTGGTTAATTGACTAATTGTCAGCTTGAGTGGAGAATGCCCAACTGAATAGAATCAGCATGATTCTGGGTGTAGAAAATAGGGAAGTAAAAGGAAAGTAAGAGGGAAAGATTTTATTTGACTTCCTTGAAGAGCTTGATTCTAGCAACTTTTCTTTGGAGGATATTTGGATGTTTTCTTTAGCTAAGCTCCAGTCTTCATCTTCAACAAGGATGGTTGTTCTCCTTGAAGGAGCTCTTGCCTTTTCCTTTGCCATGGGCATTATATCTTGGTTTTCAGCACATATCTTTCATGTGTTCAGCTTCCAGCACAGCCCTTCGGTGTAATCTAATGATGCACATTGGAGTCCTAGAAAAACAAGAATAATTCAAACCCAAAGTTAGTACAGTGAAGGACATTAAAGAGATAAACGCAGAGATTAATGGAAGTAAAGCAAAAACAGAAAGAAGTGAAATGAAATGACAAAGGAGAAATCACAATAAACCCTTCCAAAATCAAAATGATTACTAACAACTACTTGCAAATGTGTATGCCAATTAATTGGAGAATTTAGAAGAGCTAGATAGATTCCACGATACATATGAATGAACAGAACTGAACCAAGAAGATTTAAAAACCCTGAATAATCCAATAATAGTGAAATTGAAACAAATAAATAACCTACGAACTAATAAAATCTCAGGTTCAGACAGTTTCACTGCTGAATTCTATGAGAACTTCAGTGAAGTTCTAACATCAATACTTCTCAAACTTTTTAATGAATTTTAAAGGGAAGGACTACCTTCAAAATCGTTCCTGAATGGTGTCATTACCCTGATTCCAAAACCAGACAAGGATCTATCCAAAAAGAGGATAGACCATTTCTTTAATGAACATAGTTGCAAATTCTCCACAAGACACTGGAAAATAGAATGCATTGAGTTATCATAAAGATCCTACAGCATGATCAACTCGTCTTCATCCCAGGCATGCAAGGATGATTTAACATAGGCACATCCATAAATGTACACACAGACAGAGGCAAGAACAAAAAGCACATAACTATTCATTTCAATAGAGGCAGAAATAAAAATTCTAATGTTCTTCACAGAACTGGAGTAATCCTAAAATTCATATGGAACCAGACAGATGCAGAATAGCAAATGCATTTCTGAATGAAAAACAAAATGAGAGGCATCACAGTCTCAAGCCTGAAGTTATATTAAAAAGCTACTGTGACATATGTGCACCCATGTTTATAGCAGCCCAGTTTGTGATTGCTACATCTTGGAAACAACCCAAGTGTCCATCAACTGGAGACTGGATAAAAAAGCTGTGGTTCTTCTATAGAATGGAGTACTACTCTGCCATAAAAATGATAAGTTTGAATCATTTCTACTTAAATGGACATACCTTGAGGATATCCTCATAAGT
>PVIR01009043.1:0-54576 GCA_004026965.1 Petromus typicus | reverse complement strand
TGTGGAGATTGTAACAAAAAAGTAAGGAAACAAATTTTATATATATGGGGGGGTGGTAGGGTGGGTGGGGCTATGGGAAAAAATGAGAATTAAGTTGTGTCTTATACTGGTACAAATCCCCATTATGGAGTGCAATCATGATGTGTATATTTAATGTACCAATAAAGATAATTAAAAAAAAAAAAAAAAAAAAAAAAAAGAGTGCATTGTGTGGGGAATGGCTTGCTTGTCAGAAGGAAAGAATGTCCCTTAATGAAAAGAGGAAAACAGCAGTCATCCAGACTAAGCTTATTTGATTGCTCAGAGGAAACTATACTTTCCTGGGCAATTTTAATTGAATCTTAATATACATTTTGCTGTTAACCTTTTATTCTTCTTTGACCAACCACATTCCCCAGCTTAACTCATGGTGCACAAATTCCTTTCAAGACAAAAGAATCTCTTTGTTCTAAT
Organism: Petromus typicus; assembly: GCA_004026965.1. Lineage (NCBI taxonomy): Eukaryota > Metazoa > Chordata > Mammalia > Rodentia > Petromuridae > Petromus > Petromus typicus. The sequence continues at coordinate 54,123 of PVIR01009043.1, read as the reverse complement.
GTCTTTGTTCAGTAAACGACACTGGGAGATGAATAGAAATCTCCCCATTTTGAAATGATCCTTCTCTTTTGGGGAATGATGAAGCTCATACTACAGACTAAGATGGTGCCAGGAGGGCCTTTGTTTGGTTTTGTGGAATGTAACCGACTTCAGCAGAACTGGGGAAAAGAATACCCAAAGTGACATCTATGTCAGGCACTCAGTTGATGTGTAAGACTCATATGAAGGATGTTGCTATAGAAGTGCCTGTCACCCTCTCTCTGTACTCTGGTGGCATTTGCTTCTTCCTGTAGAGGGTTTTGCTGCCCTCTAGAACAATAAAATAATTCTAAAATAATAAGTAAACTATGATTCAATAGCCTATCTCCTGCGCCATAATGGTTGTTTTTCTCCTCTCATAGCTCCCTGCAGTAGGAGGAGAATTGACATTTACCATCTCTTACGACCTCGAAGAGGAAGAGCAAGATACAGAAAATGTTGTCCAGCTGATGACTGTCTTAGAGGTAAAGTACTGAGAACTCGCGTTCAGTCTTCTTTATATCACTCGAGGTTACCCAGGCCATCTATGAAATGGATGGTTTGATAATCTGCATACCAGAGAAAGACAAATATTCCTTAGAATCTTTTAAAAATCCACTAGTTTCACTCTTATTTGTATCTAGAAAGCTATACTTTCATTTGCTTCTAAAGATAAAGAAGATCCTTATACGGATCTGAAATTTAAAGTTAATGCATGATGATCAGGTCTCTAGTGAATATGATGAAAATGCATCAGTGAATGCTGACACATAGTTGTATGTTTTTTCCTTCTCTCTTTGTTTCCACGTAACTTTTTTTAAATTAAAATCTTTATTGGTACATTACATATACATATCATGATTGCACTCAACAGTGAGAATGTATACCAGTATATGAATCAACTTAATTCTCATAACTTTTATTGTCCTCTTCTTTGGCAGAAGTAAGTGAGAAATGAGAATTGCTCATTTAGTTAACTCTTGAGTTCAAAATTCTAATTTAGGTAAGGAAGATATTCAGAAAAATTACTTTTCTGATTTCTAATATCCTGGGAGCCTAAAGATATCTTTGAGGCCCTCTGCCGTGCTTCCTCACACCTTTCCTCCCCAGCGATATGCTCGCCCAGCACAGTCACATGTATTCGTAGGCACGTTCGTGGATCTGGACAGGGAGGTGTCTATGCAGCACGTGGCTCTGTGGTCCAGTGTCAGGAACATTCCATGCATATGACAGTGGAAAAGTCCTTTGCTCACACTGCATATTTTCCAGCACTGCACAGCGTGATCTGGAATAGAAAGATACAGCTACTATATATAGATCTGCACACAGAGTCACACATATATAAACAGATCTTCATTTATATCTTGAGGAATTATATATAATTAATATGAATCAAGATTCAGATGTTATAGTTCAGTCTCTAGTGTCCTTATGATACCATGATCCTGCTACAAACACCATATTGCAGATCATTTTTCTTCATAGATACTCCTTTAAAATAATAGCTTATTAAATTTCCCTTCCTCATTGTCTGAAATCTGCACCCACCATAAAATTTTGCAGTCGATAACTTCACGTATGTCTGTAACTTAAGGTATTGGTAGCCATGCATTTCCGTTTAGCGTTCACTGCCAAGCAATCAGGATCTGAGCCAGTGTGGGGAGTCAGAACATGCAGCACCCAGAAGTGGGTACTTGACGACACACATGGAAAGGCCAAAGGTCAGGTGCCTTGCCTTCTCTCCTTATGCTGACTGCTGGGAACTACCTGAAGTGAAGATGCTCCCAGGACAATCCATGCGGCAGAGATCCAAATGCAGATACGTTTGGGTCTCTTTGCAGTTTCACCCTTACACATTTTCTTTCTTCCCTGTAGGGAAGTGACTTGAGAATCAGCACTGCCCAAGAGGAGGTGTATCTGCAGCCATCTGAGGAATACATCAATGTCTTGCTGCTTAAAGAAGACTCATTTACTGTGCATGGCACAAATTTCCCAGTCAGTAGAAAGGACCTGATGACAGTGCTTGGAAATCTGAAGAGAGTCCTTCTCCAAGTCACTTACAGCTTTGGGATGGATGCCATCTTCAGGTAAAATCAGGAACTGCATCTGTCCACTGGCACAGATCTGCCTAGGGGCGAACAGTGCCTTGTGGAGAAGAGGGAATCTCAGTCTCTAGGTGTGTTGCTGCAAACAGAAGATAAACACAAGCACTGGTTTTCAGGAAGGTGTCCTAATTTATGTTAAATAGCCCAAGTAAATATGTCTCGGGTCTTATTATTATTGATGACTTCTTTGCAGTTCTGTCAGAATGTGCAATAAGTAATGATTCTCAAGCTGAGGAATAAACTCCTGGAAAGTCAGGTCTTTTTTATGACTCAGGCAGGAGAAAATTAAAGAGATATAATTTCAGGGAAGATGTAATCAGAAAGTGGTATGCAAAATATTTTCTCTCGTCAGGTAATTTCTAGTTCAAAGCATAGTACACAGATAGAAAGGAATGCAAGCCTCGACACCTAAATAACCGCACATCTCTCTGCAGACTACTGGGAGAGACAATGGCCAAGGCAGGTAAGAAAGAGTGTGGGCTTTGGAGCCAATGTGAATAGGAAGTCAGGAATTTCTGTTGCTTATTTTTTGTGTGGTCATTCCCTAGAGATTTGTGTGTGTGGTGCTTTGATTTTGAGTATAATGTAAGGTAATAATGCCTACTTTTCAGAATTGTGAAAATAATTATATGAAGTGTTCACTACTCACAATACTTTCAGAGGTTGTTCTCTGTATTTATTTCCCTGAAAGAGCAAATACTCTGGCTCCACCCAAACATGTCCATAGCAGGTGGTGGGCTACTACAATTTCCAGTTTTAAAAACAGTTACATTTTGCCTGACAAATTTCTAGCTCTGACTATATCTGAATGAATTATTTTCTTTCTCCTTCTACCCAAAGGATAAAGAACAAAAGATATCACCACAACTTCCTTTTAAGTTAGATAATCAAGTGTTTTCTCCTACACTGACACTAGAATAACCTTAATCACACCGGTAGCTCTGATACTGAACTTTTTCTTGTAGACACTCCTGCATTGTTTTCTGCCTAGTTTGTCTTTCACGTATAATATTCCAACAAAGCATAATCATCATGGCCATTTCCCAAAGGAAGGAGCTGCAGATTCATACACAGAATCACTGCCAAACAATGCACCTCTTTTGAATAGGCAATTCTACCAGAAGCAGGGTAAAAGTGCTGTGAAGATGAGAAGCAGCACTTAGGAATTAATTATGTTTTTTCCACTTAGTAAATAGAGATTATCATGATGTTTCAACAGTACAAAGAGGTGAGCCCTCCAGCTTTCAAAATGAATGACAACCAAATTGACAAAAAGTGGCTCGGGGGCTTATTTATTTTTTGTCAGGATTGCTTCTCGTGCTCGCTAATCCAAAGACACTTCCCCTTGATTTATGTCAAAGCGTTTCGGCGTCTGCTCGTTTTAAAATCATCAGCTTTATTGGAAGCCTTCTGAAATCTTCCCGTGCATGAAGGAGGCATTCATGGAGCGGAGCTGTATGAACAGCACTAGCACAGTCACTGGCTCACATAGGTGGCTGCGTTCAGCCTCCTACCGCACTCGAGCTGTGTGGTTCACACAGTAAAATCCGTGTCGAATCTGAAGCTCCGACCCACTTCCGGTGAGCTGGAAGTCAGCGTGAAACCCGAGCCAATGAGTTTGTTATATTTTATTTATCTCTCATCGGCTAGTGGAATCATACTTGTAAAACATCACTTGAATTGATTTCAGCTTGTCTTGCACAGTGGGCTCTTGACTTGGTGTGCTGTTTGTGTGCAAACACTAGTAAATTGAAGCTATCACAGCAAAAATTCATGTTTATCTTTCTTTAGGGGCAATTTACCTCTGTGGTAGTTCTCTCAGCAAATGGAGCCAGGAGCTCGGCCCATTCTGTGGTTAGATGCGATTGTGAAGTAGGAGGAAAGCTGGTCTGTGGGTTAAGCATTTTGACTGTTTTCCTCGCTGAGCTATTTAGTAGTTGTAAATATAAGAATGGCTTTGACCTCTTTGTAGCTCAGTAACTTTACCTCTAAAATAAGGATGACAGTTGCCCTGCCAACCTCAGCAGGTCATCGGAAGACCAGAATTAGCTGCTAATGCACCTTGCAAATTTACAAGCAGATCAGAAGTATTTCTAGCTGCCCTAGCTCCTTCCAGGGCTAACATCTTCTCAAAGTTCCATAATACTTGGAGTTATCTAGAATAAGGCCCCTATTGCCACTTGCACAATTCCAGCAGTTCTTCAATCACTCTTTTCCACAATGCAGAAAAATCCACTCAATAAAATTCACTGATCTCTTTCTCACTATCTTCCCTAGTAAGAAATAAAGAACAGACAGAAAACTGTTCATTATTTTCCTTTTTGAAAAAGAGTGTAAGGGAAATCAACCTAACTTAACTCCACAGTAGATTTTATTACCCAGAGGAGATAGGTGAATCTCCTTTGGGACACTTACATTTCCTTGCTATTGAGGACGTACGTGACCATATTACTTGGTTGTCCAATGCAATGTCTACAAAATCGATGTCTGTTACTTTTTCCTATGGAAAAACATTAATATTTGCCCATGTTCAACTCCCTGGAGCTTATTCGCTGACTTTGAAGATCAGACGACCCAGAGCACTGATAGTTCCCGGAGGTCAGCCGGCCTGGTTGTTTGATCTGGTCGCTGAGCAAAGGTTTACTCTTGTACAGTCCTCTCCGGGCCTGAATTCCCTGTGGAAATCTGCAGCTGTCCTCACAGCATAACTGAACCCATCCGGACTTTGTCATGACACAGTTCGTGTCTTTATTGCTTGAAAATGAAGATTCTTTAAAAGGCAAGATCTTTTCACATGATTTCCAGATAACTTTAGGATTTTGTAGTGAAAACTGATAGAACTTGTATCGTAACTAATCTACAAAAATTATTTTAAATAGAAGCAATTTGGATTACAGAAATAATATAGGTGTATAGCTTGCTTCTACCTTTGAAATTAATGATCCAGCTGTCTGCATTTTAAACAAGTTATGCGGCTAAGGACCAAAGACACAGAAAGATTTGGCAGAAGGGGCAGCCAGCCTCATATATTTGCTCCCATGACCATTGACTTCCTCCCAATACTCTCCAGGAAATATCAAATCATTTAGTCTGCAAACATTTACTGAGCACGGCCATGAGAAATATCAATTCTCTCTCCTGTAAAATGGCAGAAAAACAGCATATAAGTTTCAAGATTACACATGAAGTGAGAGAACCATGTCTACAAAACACCCAGCAAACTATGTGCCGCATGCCAAGAGGTGGGATGAGGTGCCAGGACCACCATTAGTTTTGGAGGCACTCACTGGGTCAAATGTGGAACTGCACCACTTACTAATGCATTTTATTGTGCCAGGCACTGTACTGTGCTGAGCTTTGGGTTATTTATTTGTAAATATCAGTATGAATTGGATTTGGTACTTAGAGATGTGATCTTTCAAGTACCCACTGCAGTGCAACAAAGACAGTAGACATTATTAATATGTGATAGTTCTACGCTAAGCAATGAAGATAGAGAGATGCATAATATCATCGTTCAGTTCTTAGAGAGCATACTCCAGAAAAAGAGGCAGGTTTGTACATTAGTGGTGATCTAATACCTTGTGTAACATATTTAGTGCATGTGAGTAGGGCGAAGTAGGAAGAGACGGATTTGAATGTTAACATTTAAATTCGCTTTTAAAAATGGCTCTGATCATATGAAGTTTCACCACTTACTTCTCCCTTTTATATGGACTTCAATATGTTTGGAGAGAATGTTTGGACTTTCACAAACGGCCCCAGACATTGGCTGGGCCACAGGGTGATTCTCTTGCCACTTTGGGAATTGAGTAAAACCCATCAGATTTCTCTGGTTGAATAGTATTTTGCAGAATTTCTACAGTACAAAAACTTTAAGAAGTTCTGAATCACCTTCATGGATTTTGCCGAAAACCAAGCACTTTTAACAACAATCAAATCTTTATAGTAGTTAGCACAAAGAAACATTATTTAAGTGAAACAAAATGGAAATCTTCAAAGTAAAAGAGAAAACAGATTTTTTTTTAAAAAAATCACATTTATTTTAAAGAGTTAGGTTATTGGTGTTCTTCTCTTGTTGTTGTTTCCAAGAAGAGTTCTGTGGGAGGCAACGTTATTTTAGTGTAATATAATACATCTAACTCTGGAGGGAAATGTAGTAAAACAAAAATATATTAATACAGAACCAAGATAATGTTTCTGATGTGATTCCAATGTTTTCCATAGCTTATGTAATTACATATGTTCTGATCATCCATCATCTTAGCTGTAGCTTGAAGTCCCACCAATAGAGAGAGACAGACAGCTAGCAAATTTGACTTAACCAACAAGTCTTTGAAAGTTCATGCGTCTCCAAACTTTAGTCCTATGTTACTGCTAGCACTTGTATTTAAATGAATGCAGCCTGGTATTCAGAAAAGAAAATGACCATATTAAAGGAAACAAAAAATAAACTGCAGCCTTCTTCATGAGTAACACTTAAAACTGTTAAACACATTAAAATCTCATTTAACAAATAGTAGAACCTAATGAACATTGGGTCTGCTCAGTGAATACTAAATGGAATATTACTGGGAAAGATGTTGCGGTGCTGAAGGTCCTCACAGCTCAGGATAGCTACACAGATTAAAGAGAGGGACATCTGTTCAATACACAAATGAAATTTGGCAGTATTTGGCAATATTTTTGTTTTGGATTTTTATTTTTAAAATTGTTCCTTAAAGTAGTCAGTTACTGATTCATCTATTCTGAAGCTTCCAATTCATTTCCTTTAAGTTTTGCGTGTCAACTTTATATTGCAAAATCCTTGCACTTTATTAAATATGTATCAATTTGCTATTAAGTAAGCCATAACAATCTCTTATATAATAATCAAGACATTAATGGTAAATAACTCAATTATTCAATTAATGATCAGAATGATTCAATAGCACAGTAAATCCCAGGTAATTAGGTATCATGATAAATTCAGGTAAATTGTACTAAGAGCTTTATATTTATTGTTTTATGAAGCCAAGCTTATGGTGTATGGACTATCCTTTTATCCCCATTTTGGAGATGTCAATACTGAACACTTCAAAGAAGACATACTTTTTCCTTTGCTACAAGGCTAGTAAATTTCAGAGCTAGGGTATGAGTCGTGATCTTACTGCTCTATTCTAAAATCTTGGTGTAGATTCCTTTCCACCTCTTGATACATGATTTCATACATACGCTGAAGTACTATCCATTATTAGACTGTTTTTAATAATGAAGCTTTCTAATGCTCTTTTATAAAAATGGGGTGAAACCAGTAATAAATCAATAATATTTTATAAAATTTTGAATTTTAATGAAGGACATGTGTATTTATTTGTATGCATGAATGATGCAAACAGGATTTTTTTTAATTTTTTTTTTTTTAGGATTTTTTTTTTTTAATTTGAAGTTTGGTCTAACCAGATTTTCTCTAAAATAATGAGTGGTACTAAATCATTCTACTGAAATCACCAGATGGTACAGAAGTACTAATAAAATCCATTCATATAGGATATGATGATTTGATTTAGGCCAAAAACAATTTAAGGAAATAGTTCTAACTAATTTACATGAGTATTTGAGAAATTTTCACTTCTACTTACTACCAACATGCAGGTTTATCTCTGAGAACAGAAACCAAAATTACTTCCATCCTTTATTTTAAATTAAAACTTCAAATTTAAGATTAATACAAGGACTGGGGCCGGGGATTTAGCTCAGTGGTTCTGGCCCCTGTCTTGCAAGTGCAAGGGCCCAGGTTCGATTCCCTGGAAACCACATACAATACTGGGCATAAAGACTCATGCTCAGCAACAACCAGTACCACATACCACAGTGCCAGGCGTGGTGGCTCATGCCTGTAATCCCAGCACTGGGGAAGCAGAGGCAGGAAGATTGCTATGATGTGAGTTTGAGGCTGAGCTCATGGCCAGCCTGAATTACAAAACAAGACCCTGTCTCAAAAAAAAAAAAAAAAGAAAGAAAGAAAGAAAGAAAGATTAATACAAGGACTGATCAAAAATTGTTATACGTTGAAATTAAAATATTACATTAAAATACACCTTGCAATTAATCTTTCTCAGTATATTCTGCCTCACTTCGAAAACACTTATCCCATCTTACCAGTTTCTGTAGCAATTCTAGAAGTTCCCCTTTCATGAGGACTTTTATGAAGTATAATGGAAACAACTATGAATGTTTTTGCCATGAACAATTCAACAGAAAGGCAGGCTCATGAAAGCATAAGGTGTGTCCTGATTTACCTAATTCATGGGATTTGGCGTGGGGCATCTTCTCGGGCTTTCCCAAAGTCAATATCACAGTGATAGGTCAACTTTCTAATTGATGCATGCCATCAAGGCAGCCACATGAGAACAATTAAAATATTCAGGAAAGAAGAGTTCCAGAACCTGCTTCAGAAAGTGGCAAGAATCAAGTGCTAAATGTGATTGAAAAGGGACAGGATATGATGAGGGGGACTAACATTGTTTAATGTAATTATTTTTAAAATATGTACTGCTTTTTTTGATCATACCATATATTGTCACCTTCTGCATTTTGAGCTTTCACATTAAACCAAGCAGTCAGGAGAATATTTGCTTTTTAAAACTTTTTTTCAACTATGTGATTTCAAATTCTTCTATCTGTCCCTCCAAATTAAAAATTGAAGCACATTGCAAGAAATCGGGAAATAAAGAAGAATATTCTCATATCTTTCCAGTATTAGATAGCGGTACAATCAGCACTTCTAAATGACCAGGTTGACCTTAACACGACCTCTACTCACACTCAGGGGTTGAGTTGAGGATGCCTGTGGATACCCAACCCAGTGACGCTCAGTCCTCCAATGGTGTTGAATTTGCCCTCAAGCTCTAATATCTTCTCATACACTCTGAGACATCTTTCGGTTGCCTGTAATACCCAATACAATGTAAATATTTTGGAAATTGTTCTTACTCTCTAGTGATGAATGAAAAATGATAACTCTATATATGTTCAGCACAGATACAAGTTTTCCCCAAAACACGTTGAACCCACAGTTGACTCCACCCTAGGGTGTGGAACCCACAGATTGCAAGGGCTGACTGTACAGTGAGTGACAGTGGCAGTGGGGCTCTCCATGCGACTCTCTTCTCACTGTGGATAACTGGCTCATGTGTACATCATGGTTGCCATTCCTTCCTTGTAGTACCACGATGTGTAGATCATTGGCTTACAGTTCCTGTTCTCCTCCTAGGTTGAGTGACATTAGCCTTGAGTCTGCGGTCCCTTATCCGACTGATGGAAGTGTAGCCGCCGCTGTGGAAGTTTGCCAGTGTCCAGCTGGGTATAGTGGCTCCTCCTGTGAAGTAAGTGTGCCGGAACACAGCCTCAATGCACCCTAAGTTCCTTCCAGTAGTGCTGCCCAGAAACTGTTCCAAAAAGAGATGGACTTCTTCCCATCAGGAATTGTGTGAACAAATGATGGCTTATTAAAGAAACATTAGTGTCCATCAATAAGTCATGTTGAGTTGAAGATTTAGCTCAGTGGTTCCAGCTTCTGCCTGGCAAATTCAAGGTCCAGTTCAATCCCCTGGTAACCACATACCACAATGCCGGGCATGGTAGCTTACACCTGTAATCCCAGAACTTGGGAGGCAGAGGCAGGAGAACCACCAAGAGTTTGAGACTAGCCTGGGATATGTCATAAGGTCAGGGCCAACCTTAACTATGAAAAGTGAGACCTTGTCTCAAAAAACCAAAAAGTGTATTTCAAATCTCGTTTTAAATTAGACTTCCTTTTCAGATATTCAGCATTATTATAACTGAAAATTTGATGTTCCATAATTGTTTTTTTCTATTTAATCAGTTCCATACTGAATAACAATATAATAACTTTTCAAAATATTCATTTATTTTCATTGCAGTGGATGCACAGAACTTGACACATTTTATTTTACTTTTTTCTCATTTTTAATTCTGTGTATGACAGTTTTCCTAAGAATACAATCAAGTTTTACCATCTGAAATATATAGTATTTAAAATATCAAGAATACAGAATATGTAAGAAATATGTTGTTCTGGACTGAAGATTTAGCCCAGTGGTTCCAGCACCTGCCTTGCAAGTGCAAAGTCCCAGATTTGATCCCTGGTAACCTCACACCACAATGTCGGGTGTGGTGGCTCACACTTATAATCCTAGCACTTGGGAGGCAGAGGCAAGAAGATTGCTGAGTTTGAAGCTGAATTCAGGACCAGCCTGAACTACAAAGCGAGACTCTGTCTCAAAAAGAAAAAAAAAGAAGAAAGAAATACTTCATTCCAAAACATTCATTACTATTCATTGATTTGTAAGCAACTAAAACTCTATATATTTGTAGTTGTCTCTGTATATAGGTTTATAATGAATATTTCCTCAGCACAGTGTGTCATTTTTAGGTGATAATTTGATTTACTTAAATGTATTTACTTTTAAGTAGTCTAAAAATTGATTTTATTTGAAACCTGGTAAAAAATTGTAATACTATTTCCCTCGTAGGGAGAAAAGTTTGCATATAAATACAAACTTAAATTCTTTAAAATAGTGCCATTAAGTGATGGCTTGAGTGTACCCAGACATAATATTGCAAAATACCATACTCTGATGTCATGTATAGAAATACTCTTAAGAATGGCTTTGACAGTTCTCTTGTACTTTAAAATACTACATGCTCCCACAGAATAACATATTTTAGACTCATATTCATAAGAAATGTATTTTCATTAACTGGGCTCAGATTTGTCATCTAGAAGTGAAATTAAATTTAATTCTTTTAAATGTTAGCTTTTCAAAATCTTTAAAAGAAAGACAAAAGTATTCAAGGATATGCATTAGTTATGTCAACACAAATCTGATTTTACATATAAAATACATATTGTATTTGAAGAAATACCCTTTTACTATCATCTTCTGCTTTTGATTTCTAATAAGAGAGATCCTGTTAAATTTTCATTTCAAGTAGAATAATGAATGCTTTAATTCTATTCTTTTTAAAATAATTTTTATTGTGAAATAGGTACCTTTTATATACACATCATGATCACACTCAACATTGACAATTTGTACCAGTATATGACATAACTTGACTCTCATTTTTCCCATTTTCCTACCTACCCTACAACCTCCACCTCCTGTATATACAAGGTGTATTTTCCTTTATTTTATGCATCACAATTTTTCTTTCCCCTCATTACCTACCCCTACCTCCATTTCCCTATGAATATTTTCTATTTTACAATATCTATCATATATTCTAGAATGTATGATAGATACTGTAAGTTTCTTATATCAGAGAAAAGATTGTATTTACATATCTGTGACTTATTTCACTTTTAAGTATTTCTCAAGGTATGTCCATTAGAGTATGAATGACTCAAATTTATCATTCTTTATGGCAGAGTAATACTCCATTTTATTTTTAAAAACACATGTTCTTTATACAGTTTCCAGTTAATGGACATTTGAGTTGTTTCCAATATTTTGCTGTCATAAACTGAGCTGCCATAAACATGGGTGCACGTATGTCTCTGTAACATGAATCTTTTAATTCTTCTGTGTATATCCCTGGCAGGGAAATAGCAGGGTCAAGTGGGACCTCTAATCCTAGTTTTTTGAGGAATCTCCATATTGATCTCTAACTTACATTCCCATGAACAGTGGAAAAAGTATTCTTTCTCCCCACAGCCTTGCTAGCATTTGTTGCTGGCTAATTTCAAGATAACAGCCATTTTTTTTGTGGAGCACAATGAAATCTCAGAATTGTTTTCATTTGCACCTCTTGAATGACCAGTCCTGTTGAGCATTTCTTCACATGTTTCTTAACAGCTTTTACTTCTTCCTCTGAAAAATGTCCCTTCATTTCAGATGTCCATTTTTGAATTGGGTCTTTAAATTTGGGGGAGGGGTTTAAGCTCTTTATTTATTCTAGATAGTAGCCCTTCATCTGAGAAATAGCTGATAAAAAATTTTCCCATACTGTTGGTTGCTTTTTGCTCTGCCAATGGTGTATTTTGCTGTGTAGAAGCTTTATTGTAATATGAGAACCCACTTCTTGATTTCTTCTGCTAATTCTTGTGGTATAGGAGTTTTGTTCATAACATCTTTCCCCAGGACAGTATCTCCACGTGTTCTACCTAACCTGTTTTCTTGTAGGGTTAGTGTTTCTGTTTTAATATTTAGGTCTCTAATCCATTTTGATTTTAGTTAGGCACACACAGAGAGAGATGGGTTTAGCTTTAGCCTTTGGCAGATTAAAGCCCAGTTTTTCCAGCACCATTTGTTAAGAGGTTATCTTTCCTTCATTGAGGGTTTTTTGGCCTCTTTGTCAAAGATGAGGTGACTCGGTGTATCTGGAGTTGTTTCTGGATCTTCTAATTTATTCCACTGATCCTCAGGTCTGTTATTTGCTAGTACCATGCAGGTTTTATCATAGTGGCTTTGTAGTATAGTTTCATATTGGGAATCATTATACCCCCTGCCATGTCCTTGTTACCTAGAATTGCTTTTGCTATTCTAGATATTTGTAGTTTCAGGTGAATTTTTGGATTATTTTCTCTAGATCTGTGAAATATGTTGTTGGGAATTCAATTGTGATTACACTGAATTTATATAGGAGTTGTGGGAAGATAACCATTTTGATGATATTGATTCTTCTTACCCAAGAACAAAGGGTGTCTGTCCATTTTCTGATATCTTCTATCCTCTTTTTTCAGAGTGCTGTAGATTTCAGAGTAGAGGTTTTTCACTTCCTTCATTAGATTGATTCCTAAGTGTTCAATTTTTTTTTTTTTTTTTTTTTGGATGCTATTTTGAAAGTGCTTGACTCTCCAGTTTCTCTCTCAGAGAGGCTATTGATTTTGGAGCATTGACCTTATATCCAGCTATGCTACTGAACTCAGCAATTAAGTCTAGCAGTCTTTTGGTTGAGTTTTTAAAATCTTCTATATAGAGTATCATGCCAGCAAATAGCGACAGTTTAACTTCTTCTTTTCCTAGCTTTTTATCCTCTTATTTCTTTCTCTTCTCTAATTGCTGTGGCTAATGTTTCTAGCATTATTTTGAACAGGAGTGGTGAAAGTGGGAGTCCTTGTCTTATTCCATATCTTAGTGTGAAAGGTTGCAGTTGGTGAACATTTAGGGTGATGCTCACTGTTGGTTTTTCACATACAGCTTTTATTAGGTTGAGATAAGGTCTATCTATTCCAATTTTCTGTAGGGTTTTGATCATGAATGAGTGTTGGATTTTATCAAACAGTTTTTCTGCATCTATTGAGATGACCATATGATTTTTGTCCTTGAATCTGTTAATATATTACATTTATTGATTCTTTTGAACCATCCTTGCATCCCTGGGATGAATCCAACTTGGTCATGGTGTATGATCTTCTTGATGGTTCTCTGTATTCTGTTTGCCAGTATCTTATTGAGAATTTTTGCATCAATATTCATTAGGGAGATAAGCCTGTAGTTCTCTTCTTTGTCTGAGTCTTTCTATGCTTTAGAATCGAGGCAATGATTGCTTCCAGGAATGAATTTGGGAGCACTGCTTCCCTTTCAATTTCACTAAAAGCCTTGAGAAGTAGTGGCTTTAATTGTTCTTTGAAAGTTTTGTAGAATTCAGCAATAAAGCCATCAGGAAAAGGGCTTTGTCAGTAAGTTTTTTATTACATTATTGATTACATAGATTGATATTGGGGTGTTTAGCATTTTTATGTCTTCTTCGTTCAACTTTGAAGTTTATATTTATCTAGAAATCTATCCATTTCTTCTACATTCCCCATCTTATTGGAGTACAGATTTTCAAAGTAAGTGTTTATTATCCTTTGAACTTCTGTTGGGTCTGTGGCGATTTCCCCTTTTTCATTCCTAATTACATGCATTTGAGACTTTTCCTTCCTTTGTTTGATAAGGTTGGCTAGGGATCTGTCAGCTTTATTTATGCTTTTGCAGAACCAACTCCTCAGTTTGTTGACTTTTTTTTTTTTTTGGTATCATTCTCTCTCCATTGCATTAATTTCTGCTCTGATCCTTATAATTTTCTTCCTAGCACGAGCTTTGGGTTTATCTTTCTCTTCTTTGTCTAGTAGCTTGAGGTTCAGCATTAGATTGTTTAATTGACCTTGGTCTGTTTTCCAAGTGTAGGTATTCACTGCTATGAATTTCCTTTGCAGAACTGCTTACATTGTGTTCCATAAACTGCTATCTGTTGTATTGGGATTTTCATTTAATTATAAAAAAAAACTATTTAATTTATTCTGTGTCCCATTGGTTGTTCAGTAGAGTGTTATTCAGTTTCCATGTGCTTGTGAGAGTCTTGGAGTTTCTTTTGTTATTTAGCTCCAATTTTAAGGCAGGAGATAACTTCAGTTCTTTTGCATTTACTTAAGTCTGTTCTATGAACTAGCATGTGGTCTATCTTGGAGAATGACCTCTGAACAGCTGAGAATGTATATTCTGACTTTGTGGAGTGAAGTCCTCTGTAGGCATCTCTTTAATCCATTTATTCAAAGGTTTGGTTCAGTTCAAGTATTTCATTTTGATATATATTTTTTTCCAGTCTATCTGTTTAGTTGTGACATTAGAATATTAAAGTCCCCTACTACTATTGTATTAATGTTTCCTTTTCATCTCCATTAATAATTCTTTTATATAATTGAGCACACTGTAATTTAGTGCATAAATATTTATGAATATTATCTTTCCCTCGGACTGTTCACTGTATGAGGATATAGTGTACTTCTTTGTATACTTTGTGTATAGTGTACTTCTTGTAATCTGTTTTGGTTTCAGATCTATTTTGTTGGAAATAAGATAGCCATTCATGCAAATAAGATAGCCATTCATGCTTTTTTGCAGTTTCTTGTCTCATGGAGAATTGTTTTCCATTCTTTTACTTTTAGTCAATGGCTTTATTTCTGCATTAGGTGTGTTTCTTGTATGCAGCATATTGTAGTGTTTTTTTTTTTTCTTCTTAATCCATTCTGCCAATCTGTGTATTTTAATTAGCACAGTGAGGCTATTGACATTAATGGTTATAACTGATATAGCCTGGTTTATACCTGTCATTGTGTTTTTCTGTTCTTGGCTCTTTTATTGTTTGCTTTTCCCTTTTCCTTTCAGTTTCTTGCCTTGTCCAGTGAGTTCATTCTGCAAGGTCTCATGAGTTTGTGACCTTCAATTTTTTTTTCGAACATATTCTTTAGAATTTTTTGGAGTGCAAATTTTGCATTTGTGAAGTTTTTCAGGTGTTCCTTGTCATTGAAATGTCTTATTTCCCGTTTGATTTTGAAAGATAGTTTTGCTAGACACATCAGCCTAGGCTGGAGGATTTTTTTTTTTCCTCCAAGACTTGAAACATTCACTTCAGACTCTCCTTGTATTGAACGTCTGCATTGAAAATTCTGCTATGATCCTGAGAGGCTTCCCTTTGTATGTGTGTGTGTGTGTGTTTTCTTTTCTCTAACTACTTTCAGTATTTTGTTCTTTTGTTGGATATCTGGAACATTGTTAATTATATGTCTAGGTGTAGAATTTTATATCACAGCCTTTTCTTTGAAATTTTCTACCATTATACATGTGAAGTTTTTTTAAATAGCTTTTTACTGTCTCTTTCTTCCTGAATGAGTCTAGCCAATCTTATGTTATCTTCTTTGAATCATTTAGGAGCTGTTGGATTGATTTTTCTGGTTTCTCGCCATGGTGGCTCATGCCTGTAATCCCAGTACTCAAGAGTAGAGGCAAGAGGATTGTTGTGATGCGAGTTTGAGGCTGAGCTCAGGGCCAGCCTGAGTTACAAAGCGAGATCCTGTCTCAACAAAAAAACAAAAACAAAAGCAAACAAACAAAATAAAAACAAACTAGTAATCTCTTCAAGGACACAAACACCTGTGAAAATTGGGCTCATGGCACTCTATACTGAAGGTATCAATAACTGCTACACATCACAAAAGTAGGTGCGCTATTCCAGTGACAGGACCTATATTGAAAAGTTTCTTAAAGATGCTAAATAATGGTAAAAGATAGAAGAAAACAGGCAAGTGTGGAAAGAACAAGGCAGATGATGAAGAATACAAGCTTCTTGCACCTCTCACAAAATAATAGAGACCAGGGTTGTAATTAGGGGTTCCATGCTTGCCTGGCAAGTGCAAGGTCCTGAGCTCAATCCATAGGACTGCCAAATAATAAAAATAATAATTCTCTTAAAAATAAAGTTACTGTGAAACACATAAAATTTAATCAAATCAGGGGGTCAATGAACTTCAGATCTTTGAGGTCACTGACTACTTCATTTCTCTTATTCGCTAATCATTCCTTTAATTACTTATCAAAACTTCCTCTTGAGAAAGAAAAATCATGATGGTAAAATAAAGGGAAACAAAGCCTATGTACATAGTGGGTGGTAGTTGTAGGGTAGGTAGAGAAATGGGAAAAATGAGAATCAAGTCATGTCATATACTGGTACAAATTGTCAATGTTGAGTGTGATCATGATGTGTATATAAAAGGTTCCTATTTCACAATAAAAGAAATGAAAGAAAAAACTTTCTCTCTGTATACTCAGTATTACCCAGGCCTATCATGTCCTAATTTTTTAAATTAAGCTTAGTTGATAAGACTAGTCATTCTAGCTTTGTTATCACTAAAATCTTGGGATCCTTTCAATGCTAATAAACCACAAGACCACTATATCTTACACTAGCTTACTTAGAACCTCTTGCCAATAGCAAATCAAATTATTCATTATAAGTATGGGTATCCCTTTTTTCTTCATTTAGGGCTACAATATTGATTTAGAATCATTTTGTTCTACTTGATATGTATATTGGCCAAATTTTTGTCACTGGGAACAAATACTTAGCATCCACACAAAGAAGGAAACATTTAGTTGACTTATGGTCTCAGAAGTTTCAGTCCATGACCACTAGCCCCAAGACAGAAACATTACATTGGAGAAATGGGTTGGAATAAGAGGCTCACTTCCTGGTAGTTAGGGAGCAAGCAAGAAAGAATGTCGAGTAGAAGAGGATAGGGATCAGATATAGTCCTTAAGCTTAGGCTTCCATGACTCACTTAGATATTTTTGAAGCTATATACTAATCTCCTCAGCAGCTCTGCAGCAAATTGAGCTCACCCATCACAATATCTTACACAGTGCTCTATAGTTACTCCTTTAAATATTTTATTTTCCCAGATCATAATTCATTTGACTTGAACGATAAGGAAGAAGAAGTAAAATGAAATACTGAATGAAGTTTGATGCCAGATCTATTTCCTTTCTATATGATGCTGTTAATGTTAACTGACTCCTAGATGTGTTTGCACATTCACTTAACTGATAATGTTTGATGAATGTATAAGACAGTCAAGGCCCTTGATATGGATGATAGTGTAGTGAGCAATATACAAATACGTGGTTCTCAAAATACCAGGTAAAATAAGCAATATCGTGTGGAGGCACTGGGAGTGGGAATGCAAGGACTGGGTCAGAGGCAGGTTGTACCTGCTTCGTACAAGTTTGTCAGGAAAGGCCTCCTGAAGTGGTGCCGTGACACTGAAAGCTGGAGTTTGAGAGGCATAGTATGAAAGAAGGAAGAGCCATGGTGCTTAGTGTCTGCAAGTCCTGAAACATACACATGACCGAAGCTGAGTAAGCAACAGGCTGAGTGGTCAAATGTGGAATTAAAGACCAGGCTACATTTTTGTGTGAATGATGAAAATTTGAAAGTTTATTCTAAGTACCCTACACTATCATTTTAAGAATTTAATGAAGATAATACCACAATTTGATTTATATTGGGGGAGAAATATTGTCACTACAGAATGAAAACATATTGACAAATTCATGAATAGGAAGAAACAAGATAATGTGTTACTGCAGGAGGACACAGCAATGGCAGTGGTCTCCATTAGGATAGTGGCAGTGGGTGTAGAAATACATTAGCAGAGCATGTATAGGTAATAGAACCAACAGGACTTATCAATAGACTATACACCAGAAGAGAGGTCATCAGAAAGAAGAGTTGTGGGAATAATGCAGATTAATGGTTTGAAAAAGTAAACACTAGACGTGATAGCACTGACTGGATGGGGGAAGACTGGGACACAAATATTGGGCTGGTGGAAGAGTGAATCAATAATCCATTTTAGAAATACGAGGTTCAGAAACTCTGCATGTAAAATTGTTCTGGTAAGAATTTTAAAGGCATCAAATGGTCAAACTAGCTAAATTATCCGGGAGAAAGACTAACAAGAATACAGATAATGCAGACAAAGCTCACTGTGGCCAGTGACTGTGAGAAGTGTGGAAGGGAAGACGGAAGTGTGATGTTGTAGATGTTGAAAGAAGTTCTTTCAGAGAGAAGTCAACAGATCAGGTGGTGAGGAGAGGTTAGAAAAAACACAGTTGTAGGATTGTTCATTGGAGTTGGCACTGTGGAATTTGATGACAAGGGGAAGCAAGGTCTCATGAGCTAGGGAAAGACAGATTAGCACTGAATTAGGTAAGAAGAGAAATTGAAGAAGAAAAGATGTTTTAGTGTAGTTTTGCTGAATGAAGCAAGTGACTAGAAGGATTATGTAATGTTAAGGGAATAATTTTGTCATTTTCGTTATTTCTGTTACTTATATTTTGATATAGACAGTAGATCAGTTTTTGAGATGATGATAATTATTCAACAAAAAAAGAAAGCTTTCATGATACAGCAGTGAGAGAAGACCATGAAAAAACAACCCACACTGGAATCCTGAATACAAGTAATTTTTTTTTCAAAAGAAAAAGAATCCTTCATTCTTCAGTCCTCTTCTTCCTGGGGGATAATTGGAGATCAGTGTATTTTTTGTTGGCTTTGTAGCAGGACCACAGCTCTGATGGCTTTAATTTTCCTATGACAATTGATGCAGAATCACTGGCAGAGAGAAGAATGTAAGAAATTTGAAGAAAGAAGATGTGATGATATGAGTAGCATGTATCAAAATATTAAAAGATATATATTAAGGAAAACTCCATGAATGTCTGCCCTGGAAACAGTAAATCAGTTCTCTCTCCATTCTCAGTATCCTAAAGTTTTCTTTCCTTTTTAGATATTTAGCTTTACCAGTTTCTAAAAATATATATTGTAGAAGGAAATATTTCTACACAGAATCAATAGAAGCAAAAAAATTTAATATGGAGAGATTATTGAAAATGTGTAGAAAGTGGACACTTTCTAGTAATGCTGAAATTAAGAGAAAAGTTCATTTTATTTTCAGATATGAAATACCTTCACATCCTTTTTCTCTTGTGTTAGTTATTGATGTTCAAATTGAGGAGTCCTTATGTCCTGAGGCAGAAGGACCGTTTCCAACAGTACACAACACAATTCTGTGTACTTTATTACTTCAGTAGTTTCTGTCTTGTTTCCATTTTGAACTAGAAAAGGTCTTTTTATGATATATGGTGTTGTACTTCACCGTCCAGATATATAATAAATAATCCCCAAATGAAATTACAACTTGAGGGCATCATATATTCCTAGAGGGCAGTCATACTTGCCTTGCAATTATTTTATGTCTCATCCACATTATAGAAATCTCCCAGAAGGGAAAATTAATTAAGGATGACGGTGGACGCAGAGCAAGCTCTGACACACAGATAATCTAAGAGCCATACATCCTGCTGGAATTTTCTGCTTCTGTCTAATAAACTGTTTCCCATTTTAAAGAGCAGTGATGAATATAAGCGAAGTTATAATAGAGTAACGCCATAAAATAAACTGAAGAGAATGAGAATAGAGTGTTAGTAAATCCTAAAGTATTCTGTTTACATTTCAGAAAACACAGTAGGAAGTAAAAGTTTAGAAGGAAATATATGAGTTATATATCTAAAAATGAGTTGTGCATCCCTTCAGAAGTGAAGAGGAGCTTCGAAGTTTTTCTAAAAGTGAAAAGCTAAGGGCAGTTAGAAGGTTTCAGAGAACCAAGTTGCGTAGGATGATGTTAGCTGCTCTTTAGCTTGACACTCGGAACCCTTTTATGTCTGCCTCCTTTTTCAGTACTTTTTCTTCTCTTTTCCTGCCTGCCTTTTACTTTAAGACTGTCACATTTCACCTCTTTATATCTGTGCTTTATTTTCCCATTTCAGAAGAAGCACCAAGCTAATGCTTCCTCTAGTCCCACACCTGCCGGTAATGCCAAGGTCAGTACAAAGCTCCAGGTCAGGAGCGGTAGTGCTGTAGCGATGTTTCAATAATGGCTAAGATCTGACAAAGCACATTTACTGAGTTAGCTGTTATTTTCTATTACCAGAGGGGAAAAAACAAGAACTTTATCTTTATTACCCAAGACTGACCGCAGCCTTATCTTCCTTTCAGTCTTGTTGGCCGAGGCACAGAAGAGTTAACGGCACTATTTTTGGGGGCCTCTGTGTGCCATGTCAGTGCTTCGGTCATGCAGACTCCTGTGATGACGTCACCGGAGAGTGTTTGGTAAGTAATTTCCTCTTCGGCTGAAATCAGCTCAGCAAATTCTATAAATCGGTTGCCACCTTTGAGCACTTGAGTCAAGAAAGGACTTGACAAATATCTTTTTATTGCAACAAGTCTGAAGCTTATAGTGCCCTTTCCTATACATTCTTCCTGGGAAAAGTATTTATTATACTAGCCTAAGAATTGAGTTAAAATCATATCCATCATTATAAAGCCAAACTAATGCTGGGATTCATATCTCCATAAATATACATGGTCAGCCCCTCCCATAAATCTACCAAAGTACACTCTTCTTCTAAACAAGGGAATGATTCCCATCCCATAGGAGGAAAAGTGTAAAATATAACCTTGGTAATAAACATTATTCACTGATTTAGCAATTCACTCTCTTCCACATTACAGTGAAACTATAATAGATACTTTTATTTTAAAAACTTCAACATTTAACTATATGGGAAGTATCAGGCATAGATTAAAATAATAAGTATGTATTGCACAATCACAAGAGTTGTTTCTCCTTCTGCAGTTAAGACTGTATTTTAATGAAAATATAATCTACAAACTGCAAAGCCCTGTCCATTTTGCTGAGCTCTAAGATGGAGAATGACTCCGAATGGGCCACTGTGATTAACTTGAGGGCGATAGTTATTGTCTGACACAGCACGAGGCTTGGAACAGCGGCACTTCTCAGTCCATTAGTCTTGCAGAAACACAATCTGAGCTCTCATTTCCCTGCAGAACTTAAAGCAGGCTTTGTTATTTGTATTTTTCAATGTTCTGTTTCTCTTCTTCAACACTTTGTTTTCCACTTAAAAGCTTCTGGGAAAAATCCAAAGTGAAGAACCAGGCCTTTTGTTTCGATGTAATTTGGCATTTAGACTTATTGATAGGCTTTCTGTTTTCTCTGTGTAAGATTTTGCTTAATTGCTTTGCGGTTTATAGCATGATGGCCTTGATTTTGGATCAGTAGTTTTTCAAATGGCATTTTTATGAATAGGAAGATGAGATTATTTTCATTTTAATTATAAGTCTTCTCAAATGTACCTTGGGGAAATAGTGAGTTACTTTTAAATACTTTATTAACATATCATAGGAAATATGTACCTCAAAACTAATGTGGTTTCTCTTTACTTACCTTTAAAAATACAAAAATATTTATGCTACAGTGCCAAATTTTTAATGTTGCATAAGGTCATATATCAAGTTGAATTTATTAGAATGAAATTAAATCCTGCCTTTGCTGCATTTCATGATATGGTATTTCAAACAATAGAAACCATTTATTTTCAAATAAACTAAGTTCCTCATAACTTTGAGAAAAAGCAGGAAGGAAACAGTGATATTTGTGTTTTGCTCCTAATGAATCAATAAATTGATTGTTCAGTACAGTCAAATAGAAGCCCATGTTCGAATTAGAAAGGGGCCCTGGAAATCCTCATGATGTTTACAGAATAACCAGGTAGCTGATAAATGTGTGATCATGTAAGATATTTCCTGACATTCAGTGGTACCTTTATCACAAATGACATTAGTAATTGAGTATTGACATCCCATTTTGACCATATTGATTTTGATATGATCCACAAGGAAAAAAATATTTTAATATTTCATAGTAAAAGCCTTCATTTTTGTTGATTTTGTACTTTATCTGCTTCTTTTTCACTATTCAGGAGAATATTTTTCTATTACTAAATAGTTAATGTATGAAATTTACAGAGAAGCTGATTTTTGGTATGGCTTGGCTTTAAAAAAATTGTTATTTTCAATTAATTTAATTACACTTTTTTACATCAGGCCAAAATTTATACCTCTGCTGAAATATGGACCTATTTTAAAAATCATTCTTACTCAAAATACATTTAAACTGACCCAGGAAACATTTAAACTTACTAGGGAGAGCTGTATGATTTAGATCCTCCTGCTATATAGTAGGAGTCACTATTGGAGGACGCATTTGCTGCAGGACACCTGCAAACCCTCACTGGATCTAAACCATCTTTTTCAGTTTTAATTTCAATTATATCAATTAGTCATGCTGTTTTGTGATTCCAGTTGCAAAAAATCTTGGGTTTTAAGGTTGTGTTTTTGTTTATATTTAAATAAAATGAAATGAGGTAGCGTAAAAAAACTTACCATATTTATTTCTCTTTTATACGAAAGAAATCTGTACAAGATTTTCATATGAGTTAGAAATCTTATTTTTGGCTTGGTCAGGCATTGTCAATTTTCTGATTCTAATCTTTAAATCCCTTCAGTTGATGACAGTATAATTTTCTTTATGACAATATGATAACATGAAAATAATTTTTAACAAAGCATTTTTTAAGTTATAGATGAATTTAGCTGAACTTGGAAAATGAAGGAAGTGACATAAAGTCTCAAAAGGTGGAAATTTTTCCTAAATTAATACATGTTTTATACATTAGTTCCCAATATTCTATTATTTAGACAACTAGTAATAGTAAAGCTAACTTTTATATTTTCAGGAGGCTCAACTAAATACATTTAAAAGAATTTAAAATGAAGACAAATATAAAATATTACCAGTTGCTAATCAAAACATCTTTCAATTTGTAGTTGGTGAAATTGGCATAGGATATCAAAACATCCTAAATTATCAACTTTAGCTCCTTTGTTCAAAATCAGATTGTCACCAGGGATTTAGCTCAAGTGATACCATGCCTGCCTTGGAATCACAAGGGTCCAGATTTGATTCTCAATAGCACAAAAAAGAAAGAAAGAAAGAAAAAGAATATAAATGATAGGTTGAGAGTTAAGGATTTAATTATAATCTAGATTTTTTGCACTCTGTAAATAAATCTGGCTTTTATAAGAACAGTTGAAGTACTATGTTAAAAGTATGTCTTTATTTTTTACTAAGTCTACTTGTTAAATATAATTGAAATGATGATTTTAAAAGTATGCTAAAATAAATAGTTTGAGATTTTTCATTACTTTAAATGTTCCAATGGCTATCTAGTTATATGAACTTTTAATCTATGTTTAATATTGTTTTATGTTTTAGCTGCTTCACAGATTTTGTTATTGGTCATAAAAATGAAGGCCACATATTCTTAATTTCTGATGAATTCTTTTTAATATAAAGAAAAGTTATAACTGTGTATGCTCATTCAATTTGAGGTATATTTCAGCAACAATGAATCTCTAGAAAACCATTTTTATTAGAAATTTTATATACTCTATTGTATCATTGGAGAGTGAAATTATGTGCACTTGATAACAAAACAAAATAAAATTGTATGTTGTGTTACTGGAAGCTTTAAAGATAATCCTACTACTTCATTAACTAAATTATTCACCTATACACCAGTCTTGAACTTTATGAACCCAGTCTGAGCTTTGGAATAGACTTTACTTAATATGAAGCAATGAAGATAAAAATTATTTTATTTTTATTTTGAAAAAGACATAGTTCTAAAAATACTAATTAGTGAAAAACTGTCATTTCAGTTTTCTTTTAAAAATGTCTGAGGAAACTAATAGGCATCTTACAATTTCATTATTCATGCTGTGTTTAATTTTTTTTCAATTATCCCCACCTTTAATTATGACTCAAACAAAGTACTGCTAGATATAATGCAGGGAAACATTGTCCAAACCATCAGCGTCCACTAAGTTCAACATTAATGTCTGGACCCTGCAAGCACAGTCCTGGAGGAATTGTATAATTAGCTACAGTTCTCATTAAATCAGCAGTTTTAAGTTGAATAATTGATTTTTACCTAGACTTAGCTACATTTCCCATTAAACATATGTCATTTGAGATCTATGACTACATACACACACAAACACACATGCATATACACACACACATCCCCATTAGATAATAAAAGGAAATGAAATTTAAATAATAAAAAACAATGAGTTTCAACTATCCTTTTCTAAGTATTTGTATGTTGAAACTAGTATATAGTTTATGAGCTAGATATTAAAGTAACTTTCAGTGCCATTCCCCTGTTGTAAAATCAACCATTTAATGTAGAAAATTGCTCTTCCTGGGAGTGAACAGACTAATGACTTTGTAGACCTATTTCTGGCTACATGTTGCTGTTCGAGACTAAAATAATGAACTCTGTTGTGCGATTCTTCCTCAGGACTGCAAGGGTCACACAGGCGGCCCCTACTGCAATCTGTGTCTTCCTGGTTTCTATGGTGACCCTACCCAAGGGACCCCTGAAGGCTGCCAGCCCTGTGCCTGCCCACTCAACATCCCTTCCAATAAGTAAGTAACAAACCTGCCACCCTGGGATATTTGGCAGCCAGTCCTACAAGCGCACTTTCATACCAAAGGTAACCTTTCTCCTGCCTAACATAAATAGGCAATAGGTAGATAATGTGAAAATTTTAGGAAGATTCTATGAGGTTTCTAGATATAAAATGTTTAAAGTTATAACTTTATTGCTAAGGATTTTTAATGTTTTTGGCTGTAGAATTGATTTAATAGAAGAAAGATCGAGCCCAATTTTAATTTCTAAACTATTTCCGAAGAACAGACCTATGATTTACAAACACATATTCATGGCATGTACAGTGATATACACATGATATATCACTGTCATACTAATCATTGATTTTATACTTCACCCTGTTCATCTGTCAATTGTGGGAAAAGCATAAGCCTCTTGAAAAGTAAAATGGAGCAATTCATCCTGTTCCTGAATTCTCAGAGAGTTTACCTCACATCTACACATGATAGGTGCATATTTAAGCTTATTTAAGGATACACATATCATAAATTGGTGAGTGTGAACTATGAATGAGTGATGCTCTTATAACTTTTATAAGCCAAAAATATCTTGAAAAAGTTTAATGCAAACTCAGACAATTTTTTCAGGACATTTTGTAGTTGTTTTTATAGTCCTAGAATATAATCTTTGGAATGGACTTTTAAAAAATGAAGATAAAACACACCTTGACTGCTTCTTCTCTTTACCTTAACCCTCTTCTCTGAATATTTTGAGGAGTGCTCTATTTTAGCACCTGAAATTTACAAAAGTGCAGCCATTTATAGACTTCACAGCCAAATTTTTAAAATAAGGCATACTGTTGTAAAAAAAAAAAAAAAAGAAATCAATAATTTTCTTTTTTTTTTCTTTTTTGAAACAAGGTTTCACTTTGTGGTTCAGGCTGGCCCTGAGCTTAGCCTCAAACTCACATCACAGCAGTCCTCCTGCCTCTGCCTCCCAAGTGCTGGGATTACAGGCCTGAGCCACCACGCTCAGCACTGTGGTATGTGGTACTGGTTGCTGCTGGGCGTGAGTCTCCACGCCCAGTATGGTATGTGGTTACCGGGGGTCAAACCCGGGTCCTTGCCCTTGCAAGACAGGCACCAGAACCACTGAGCTAACTCCCCGGCCCCAATCAATAATTTTCTTAATGACTAATTTTATATAACTATAATTTTATTTAGTTAGTTATAATCTGTGGTGCTGAAAATTGTAACTCAAAAAGTCAGACATGCTAAACACATGCTCAGCTATTGAGTGACTGCCCAACTCTCACTATAGTTTTAAATGAAGCAGATTTGATTTTTGAAGAAACCTTTTCAAGGATATCTTTATGTCTATTAAAGTTCTTAATACACAACGTACTCTCCAGCTGTTTTTCTAAACAAATGATAATGTTTGCAGAGCAAGACTCTAAATAGGTTTTAAAGTGAAATGTCTATTATGGTCTCTTGGTATGAAGACTCAACCAAGTTGATCAGACTTGAGGTCTTACCCCAGAGGCTCCTAATTAACATAGTATTTTGTTAGTAGACTCAGTAAGTACTCCAGCTAAAAATTTTAAAAATAATTATATCATTAAGTTTAAAACTCCTGTCTGGAACTGTGCATCCTAGAATGCGGCCCACACAAAATCCTTGTTTCTCACCAACTACTCAACTCTTCAGCATTTTCCTCCTTCCCCATCATTTGGGAAAAAAAGAGAAGAAAAAAAATATTGAACAAAGGCTGCCTACAATATTGTAGGCTTTGGGACAGACACTGGATGTTCTTAATTCCACTTATAAATAATTTAGTTAGGTAGATATTGTTACCCGTATTTTATACACATTTGGACAATTACTTTCAGTGGATAAATAGCACTAGTGTACCAATTCTATTTCACATGTTGAGTTCCATACTTTTTAACTGTCTGTTGCCAAGTTACTTAAAGTTGATGCTTGGCTTTCTCATGGGGCTGCTGTGAAGATCTGTGACGTATCTAAAACGGGGCAGTACACTGAGGTGACTATTCAGTGCCTGGGTCCCGAGTCATGGAGTCTTCATATCGAGTTGGAATTTTACCTACGTTGCCCATGTGTTTCCTAGTCCTCTGCGGTACACACTGAGGACTTTACACAACTACACCCTGAGATTCAAGTGATGCCCCTAGAAACAATGATTTCGTCTACCAGGTACGTGACATCATTTAACAGGATGCAGAGAAAAATGAGAAGTTAGTTTAATGTTTATTCCTGATCAGGACATTCTCAGAACTTGAAGCACCAGCCCAGGCAGGAACAAAACAGATGTTTTGGCCACCAGTGGTATCAGAAAAGAAGAAAAGAAGGAAAGCTATTGGAAAAGAATGAAAATCAAAGAACAAATGCCTTCATAGTAACCAGTCATTTAGCCATCTGATGGTTGAATGTGACACAAAGCTTGCTGTATGTGGTTCACAAGCAGTACAAGGTCCTTTAGTTCACCACGACTGAGTGGTATTTTCCAAACCACCCAGTCTGCACAAACTCCTTGTTCTGCACTAACAATCTCACTGAGAAGGGCGGAGCGAGTGATTCTGAGGATTCTTTCTCAGCCACTCATTTCCACCCCAGAAGGGTATCAGCGTTGGCACAGCCATCAGTTCATCAGAGCTGGCCATCGTTGAGCTACATGAATCCTAACCTGAACATTTACGAAATACATAATTGGTTGAATACATAGACCTTATAAATTTCCCATGAAGGCTGACCGACGTTACTATCAATGAAGAGAGGCCACTAAGGCAAGGCTTCTGCTTCTGTGCTTCTAGGCACGGATGGCCCCTTCTTCTTTCTATATTAGCTGTTTTTACTGTAGTAGTGTGTTCTAATTGTATTGTTTCTGGAGAAGGGATTTGAGCTTCTGTATCCACTGATATTTCCTAAAATATATGTATTGCAGTTTGGTTTAATAGTTAATTTTGGTTTTTTAAAAATAAAACTGTACAATAACATCAGTGGCATCGAGTATTTAGAAATTATTTGGCTTTAAGAGGCTTCCAAATTATAGTAATTGGTTATTAAATAACAAAATAATAATTTTATCTTGTGATGTGAATGGTATCTTGTTTTATATTCCAGATTTAATTGTGATGTTTAATAAGCAGAGGAAGAATCAATGATAATCCAGTTGGTTTATAAGTCCTTTAAATTTTATGGCTAGAGTTATAGTCTTTCACAGTACAAACAATCTAGAAAATTATCAGTTTATCTACACAAATGTGATGGGAAAAACTTATTTTTATATATCTACCTCAATATCTTCATGAAACAAATCACTAACTAGTGACCAAGAGAAATCATCTCTTTTAAAAAGCTTTTTTGTAACTACTGTTGTAATCTGAGTTAGGAACTCTGAGGCATAAACTGAATATTCACATATAACCCAAAAGAAGGAATTTGAATTTACACAGGTTATTCAGGGAAAAAAAAGAAAGAAAAAGAACCAGAGGTTGCTGCAACCTTCATCCAAAGTATAAGACTTAGTGATAGCTTTACCTTGGTGATTTATCTATTTAATCCCAGGTCATAAATCTTATAGATCACAAGCATTTTGGCTCCAAATTTCTTAGATGATATTGCTAAATAAATCAAGTCTGTTGGGAGATAGAGATAGATTGTTATAATTATTATGATGTATGAATACAGACAAGCATATAATATTTAAATTATACATATATATCAACTTCAACTTCTTACAGTGTCCACTGTTTTCTTGACCTTTAATCTTGGTGATGTATATATTCTAGCTAAAGATTCTATCAATGTAGTGAAATTTACCTCTAGAGAGGCAAATAAAATTTTAAATATGAAAATGCTCTGTGGCCATTAATTTTCAACATCACATAGATTATTGTTTAAATCAGATCTGAACTATGTGAGTGTCTGTCCTTAGATATTTAGAATATGTTTTAAGAGACAATGTTATAGCCTTTCATCAATTATGTGATAACACCAAGCAGAGTCTCAGAACAGGCCTGAGGAAGAAGTATGCCATCAGTGAGCTCTGCCCACCACTCCTGTCTCCAGTACCACTGCTCTGTGGGGATCAGGAAGACTACAGTGTGATGTTTACTCAAAAAATGAACCTTCTTTTTAGCCCTGACCTCTGCATTCACTGAAAAGGTTATATTGAATTGTCACTGTTAAAATTAGCAGTTATGATTGCAATCAAGATGAGGTAAATTTAATTTTTTTCTTAACACAGTTGATTTTATCTATGTGCATGTATCCATTTATATGAATAGATATACAGGAGTTCACTTATATGATTGTATTTAAGCATAATCATATAGATATAGAGACACAGAGACTGAGACAGACAGGAGAGAGAGAGCAAAAGACTTGTAAAAATCTATGCTATGCAAAAATCTGTGCTTGATCATTCAGAGGAACTCTATGTAAGAACAGATCTTTACCATTTCTTCCAACAACATCTTCCCTTCCTCCCCACACTTGTGAGCAATCCTGCCATTCTTGGTTCTCCTGTGCCTTCAGCATGAGCTGATTCATCCAGGAAATTAAACATCTCTCAGCTGCAGTGGAGAGAGCCAACTAGAGTTCAGTGACACAACCTTGGAATCACTTGAAGTCAGTGATGAGCTTACATTTCCCTCTTTGACTCACAGAAACCAAGATGCATGTTTCAGCCAAAAACAATGTTAAATCACCCTATTTGCCAATACAAATTCTGTAGGAAATTTTTGTAGTGCATGCTCACTCCTCCTTCTGATTTTATTTTTGTTGTTGCATGCCATCTTCTGCCATAGCTGTAACCACAGTGAAGGAGTGAATCTTCTGCTCATGTTGTTTAAAGAATATCAAAGCATGAATTCAGATATTTCTCCAGAGATGATTTCATTTGGATGCATGATGTTAAGCATTTACATAAAACTCTTGCAGTCCTCGTGAGTGGGTTTGAGTGATAATTGTTTATATGGATGGAGAAGAGAGTCTGAGAATCTGTAGTCCGGAAACCCATGCAAAATCCTCCTGGGAATTAATTTATGACTTTGGGAAAGAAAAATTATGCATGCCTCTACCAGCTCATGAAATTCTGTGTACTGTCAAACCCAGTCACATCTAATATACTGTTATTGCTTAAGTTTATCTTGAAAAAAAAAGAAGTAACAACTTTTGTCAAAGAGTGCATTTTATTTGACTTCTGTTGATGTTCAATGACAGGCTAGTATTTTACAAGAATTTAAAATCTATTTTATAAGTAGACTTAAAATGTCAGAAGCCTTGTCAGATGCCCTTGACATGTCTTTCAGTAGACTGTTTCAGAAGTTAAAAAAATAACCGATAGGTGTTTGCCACTGGGTGGCAGACTCCAGGTTCCAGTTGGAGTCCCTTTCTCCATGTGTATTAAGATGGTCATAGAATCATGATTTCCAAAGAAGGCAGGCGTGAACTTTAGAGATTTG
The DNA here is from genome assembly GCA_004026965.1 of Petromus typicus. Taxonomy (NCBI): domain Eukaryota; kingdom Metazoa; phylum Chordata; class Mammalia; order Rodentia; family Petromuridae; genus Petromus; species Petromus typicus. The sequence continues at coordinate 23,809 of PVIR01009043.1, read as the reverse complement.
TCAAAACTTAGTTACTCATCTTGTGTGTCTGCAAACAATAGCAAACATGCTTTTAGGGGTGAGGTGAAACCTCATTTCTTTCTGTTGTGACACGTGCCCCTTCGATGTCACATCCATCTGCCAGGATATCACCTATGGTGGGGCCTTTTGCAGTCATGTGTGGAAAGGGACAGCTTCCTTCCCTGTTTCACAGACCCCAAGGCAGCCACCAGAAGCTCATAATAAAAGAATCTTTTATCTGTGTAATAGTTATAAATTCAAGTTAACCCAGAACAGGCTTTTTCATTGCCACCAAATTGAATGCTTAAAATAATGGATCTACTTTGTGTTATGAAGAATATATAAATTATTGCATCATTGCAGGGACTATGGTAAGTTAGGCTACAATAATATTCTTCAAAACAAGTACTCATGATCTGACCTGCACCAAAGTTAACAAAGCATTCCAAAGGCATTTAAGTGTCAGGAGCAGGACAAGACAGGTACTTTGTACTGTTTAATTTGTTGCTCTCTCTTTAATTCATTTAGCCATCAAGCAAGCCTCTACTGAATTGTGCTGTCATATATAATAGAAAACAAACCTATTCGGGAAAACATAATAGGAGACAGATTAATTGAGGGTACTTGCCTCTAAAATCATAGAGCAAGGAAGAATGCAAAAACGCTGATAGGGGGCTTGTCACCAGACACTACATAGGTGTGGTAAAGGGGCAAGGTGATCTGTAGCACAAGTGAGAGCAAAGCACGAAGTTTTGGTGTGCGGCTGTGAGCTACAAATGACAACAATATGCTGCACGTTTAAAAATCTAAACGAGTGGATTTCATGTTTTCCCCATAAGAAAATAATGAATATTTTAGGAAATGGAGGCATTTAACATGATTTAAATGTTACATAATGTATACCAGAAGACATTACATCTTAATCCATCCGTAGGTACCATTTTTATATATCACAAAAAGGAATTTTTAAAAATTGGAAATCAACAGAACTCACAAAATTCAAAATGGTTGCGGGCTCTTGGGAGAGCCAGCCGCAGGCCCATGCTAAGTTGTCTATCTGGGGTGAGCTTGATGAGAGAGGGCGCCCCCTAGCAGAACAGCAAGGTGAATCTAACATGTCTCCAATGTCTTTCTTCAGACCTAAATCAGAAATGTATTCAAAGAGAGAGGTAAATTTTGTAAATGCCACGATTGTGTTCTTTTGTTTTATCATGTGCTTATGTAGAATATGTACCTTGATCTCTTCCAAATGTGTCCTGGACAATGAAACAGCCTGCTGTGAAAAAGAAGATGTAATAGTTACACCCCTGATGACAGGGGCCTGTGCACTGGAATCCCTGCCCTTGCTGTTGCTACAGCCATACTGGATCCTCAGTTTCCTAGAATGCCTACGTTTTTTCCAGGCTGCTTCTAATTCAATGGGATTTAGCCAGAGCGTGTAAGAGGCTGTGCTTCGTCAGGCCCAGGGGTCCCTGTGAAGCAGCTGTGCCCGCTCTTTCGTCACTGATGACCCGAGCCCAACACCAGCTACTCCCATGTCGTGGCCTACTGCTCCCCGCTGGGCTGTGTTCATATTGCGGAAATATCAGTATCATTTCATCCTGGATTGGCCAGGCCCTGATCTCTGTATGTGAGACAAGAATGACCGCTCTGTGCCCTGTTGTCACAGCAATAAGAAGAAAGAAATACAAACACACCACTAATGACCTTGTGTATGTGCTTTCTCCTTGTTTCTGTTGTGTCTTGATATCAACACAGCTTTAGCCCGACCTGCCATTTGGACCAGAGTCTTGGACTGATCTGTGATGAATGTCCTGTCGGGTACACGGGAGCACGTTGTGAGAGGTAAGCATGGACTACCCTGTCTTGCCAAATGACTTCCTCCTGGGGTGGTATACAGCCACAGGCATTAGCGTCCATTGCCCTACCTCAGAGAGGCAGCCAGTCTCAATGAAATGAAATGAAGTGGGTTTTTTTTAATAACACTAGTCAAACCTACGCGCTATATTTTTATAGTTTATTTTCTAGCAATTGCTCTATAAATCTTCATTCACTCAAAGAATATCTGATTAATGTTTTAATCATAAAGGTTAAGCATTAACCTACAATCTTTCTAAAAAGTATCGCTCAAGTGGAAAGTCATACATGTTAAGATTTATCTTTCTGTCTACCACTGGCATCATTTATTTTTCATAATTAGCTTTTTGACCTTAAAATGTGACTTACATTCTTAGTTTATCATTCAGAAAGAGGTTCCCTAATTTATTTTAAATATATTTGAAAGTAGAAACAAAATATAATGTATTATCATGATTTATAGTCTCTTGTAATGATTCCTACACCAGTTTTTAAATTCCTGTTGATTTTGTTGATTTGTTGTGCAGTAGAACATAACTTATGTAATTCTATTTTTTCTTGAAATGTTTTAGAAGGATTGTCTTTCCTGTATATCCCATCTTCTTACAAAGTAACCAAGTAGTACAACTTCTGCTTGGATACTGTGCTATGGTGGAAGGGAACAAGTTCTCTCTGGTTTTAGTACTGTAAACAGTCCCTTCTGCTACCATCACTAGGAACCATAGGGGCAGGAAGAGAGACTTGCTTTCCACTCCTTGTTACCAAGGTAACCACAAACAGGGCTACTTCTGCCATCCTTCCAGCCTCCTCGGCAGCCATTATGCCTGTTTTAACCAGGGTGCATGAAGTTAATGAGGCAGAAGCCAGTCACCCAAAGAGAGCTTAGCTGGCCACTAGTGCTCAGCAGACCAAGTGCCCATCACAGTTTCTGCCAGCAGTAAGTACCATTTGTAGGTATGTTGGCATCTGTAAGTTAGCAATAGAGGAAAAGAAATGAAATTAGAAGGATTTATTTGCAATAGAGAAACTGGAAGCCTTTAAAAAACTGTTTGTGTAAAGCAAGCAATTGTGTGTTACTTATTGGAGTCTATTATAATCAGAGAACATGTCATTCCCAAGACAGATTTATATCAAGTGTCTCAGTGACTCCTCCTCAAGCTCACTACGGGTAGCTTTTTTTAGCAACTGAAAACTGACAGCTGCTCTCTCATAGAAGACCGTTAAATCCACTTAGCTATGTAAGCGTGAGCTCTGATGTGCATCTACTGTTTTCTTTCAGGTACATATTACATAATAGTTTCTGAATTATCTGTGATCCATAAGGCTACATCTTATTCAACAAATACCTGCCTAATAGCCACTATGTACAGGGCTAGGCATTGGAGATGAATGTTGTGCCACCCTCCCCTCAACTGCTTGAATCTTTCATTATTACCGTGAGATTAGGCACATGTTCTGGAGAGAATTTTAATCAAGCAGTAAAAAAAATCGGCAAGGAAAGAAATACCTGACAGAAAGCATGATTTCCTGTCTAAAATCTGTATTAATGCAGTTGAAAAGAAGATGGAAAGATAGATATGCAGGGTAGCAAATGGCATTGCTCATTACCAACTCAAGTTCTCAGCAAAAAAAAAAAAATTCATCAGCTATTATTATACAGCTGTTGAATATTATCCTTTTCTATCCAGAATTTGTTTAAGATTTCCCAGGAATATTTAAGATTTACAATTTCAGCACATTTAGGTAGGCCAAACAGGCCATTAGTTCAATCAAAGATGTGAGCAAAAACATTTGTGAGATGTAAACACTGAGGTGGAAAGGTGAGAAAGTTCTCCTGGTTGCACTGAAAATCCTGCAGTCAAAGCATGGTGGAGGTGATGTGTGCTATCACTATGTGCACGTCATCTCCATCAGATTGACATTTTAACACTAGGCTTCTATGATTGTGTAAGTTAGTTAAAAGTTTGTCTTGTGAAGACATCTGATGAATTTGCTTAACATGATGTTCCCTACACAGGGGCATTAAATCTTCCCCTTTTATTACATAGAATGAATATGCCCAGAGTGTAGCTCAAGTGGACAATAATTATAACTTTGTAATATTTACTTCAAATTATATTGTGTTGAACCCTATTGTCTCTCTCTGTGGAAAATATGTGAATTTGGAAACATGGTCTTCCCCAACTTAGTTCTTACCTTTCTCTATTAATGATGTTGAGCCAAAGTCCTAAAAAGTTTCTGTCTTACCAAGGGGCCCGTGTGTATGGCTGTGTGTGCAGATGAATGTGAACTGAAGGAAAGTGGAGACATCCACTTTCCTGAGAAATGCACAGCAGTGCCTTCCTGCTGACCTGTCCCTTGGCCTGATTACATTCCCTTCACACCTGTCAACAGTTGCCACTAGTTTCTTTCCACTTTCACCACATTGCTACTATCACTTTTCCATCCGTCTTTCAGAGTAGGTGCCACATTCATAGATCATAACTTCCAGAGCTCCAAGCTAGGAGTTTCCCATGTTTCGCTTTCTCCGTGAAACCCCTCCACTTCAGAGTGCATCACATGACGGCTTCACTTCTTGAACTGATGGAGTAAATTAGTCCACTTTCCAACTGCTTGAAACAATACTTGACACCCACAGTTTAAGCCAGGAAGAGTTTCATTGGCCTCATGTTTTAGGGGATTCACTCTATGGGATGCAGCTCCCGTGCAGCTGTGGTGCAAGGGCCTGGTAGAACAAAGCTGCTTACTTCATGGCTGTTAAGAAGCAAAGCCAGGAAACAGTGACAGAGAAAAAGGACCAGGGAACATACATCCTCAAAGTCATGCCTCCAAGACCCACCCAAAAAACCTACTAGTAGTGTGCTCTTCTAATCTTCTGGGCTTTTCTTAAGCCAAGCAGATTGCCAGGGTTAAGGTTAACAATCACCGGGGCTAGGAAATAGAGTAAATTATAGAATAGCAAAAGTGAAGGCAGAAAAGTAACGACGGATACTCTGTCAAGTGCAGAATTCTATCTACAGCTTAGAAATGTTAGTCTGGGCCCAACGTATTTTCACCTTGGAGATATCACTGCTTAGCTGAGGAATATTTTAACAAAAGAAAGGACTTGGAGTAAAGGTAGCAGATATTCATCATGATGCTGTCCTAAGATTGCTGACCTTTATTATGTGGACAACCAGAGAATAAAATGGAGAAACGGAAAGACAGCATCTTAAAGGGCAAAAAAGTTAGCACTGGAGAATCAAGAAAAATTAAGAACATAGGGCAAATAGTTAAATTTTTCAGAATTTAAGTATCCTCAACAACATGCCATACATCATAGAGAAGAACATTTACAAAGACTGATAAGTTTGCTCAATGAATTCTGCAGGACAGTCTGAAATTTAAGGAAATGGATGTGTTCCTTAAGCCGGTCTCCTCCCCACTTACAAAAATTTTCTTCTTTTCTTCTCCTTCCCTTTCTCCTTTGCCTTCCTTTTCCCCTTTCTGTTCTCCTTCTCCTCCTTCTCCTTCTTCCTCTTACTCTCTCTTTCTCTCTCTCTCCCTCTCTGTCTCTCTGTCTCTCTCCCCCAACCCTCCCTCTCTTTTCCTTACTTTTTGTAGCCATGGATATTGTGGCCTTCATACTGAGCTACACTCATATTATTTTTAGATCTAATTTTCAAACAGGGTCTCACTATGTATCTATAAATTGACCAGGCAGGGCTTGAATTTGTGATTCTCGGTCTCAGCCTCTCAGAGTTCTGGGATTGCAGGTGGGCCCCACCACACCTAGCTCCCCCTGGTCCACTTGCAACAACCCTCCCTCATGAGGAGAGAAAGGCCACAGTCATGACCACTCCCACAGCTTCCAGTGAGAACACAGAGCAAATCTGACCTAGTTGCCTAAAATTTTGAAAATGCCATAGAATTTTGTTCATGTTTCCTATTTAACATTGAGAGAACATCTTTTCTCCTTTGATTTCAACTCAAAAATCCTGTTTAGCTATTTCTATAGCCACATCATCTGGGTGTGACTGAAAGCTGACCACTTGGATAAGATTGGTGATGATGGTTGCCACTAGTATTGGAGCCTCCTTCATCCTGGGGTCCTGGCACAAAGCAGAGATTGATTTAAATCACAAAATAAGGACACTGCTTCTGCTCTGGCATCACCATCAGTGAAATCCTGACTCCGTCGAGGCTCCAACAGGCCACTCGTGCTGACTGTGCCATCTGCTTGCTGCATAGAGGCCCTGGGGGAAGCAGGGACCAGGGACTTGAATCTGTGAAGAAGCTTGTGCCCACACCAGGGTCCATAACCTCTATTTTTAAAAAAATAGTTGGCATCAAGATACCATAGAAGGAGGCAGATGCTTTCAGTCATTAGCTAATGAAGGGAAAGGGATGGGGGATAATCTCCACACAGTGGGGTCAGGCCACGTGTGCTCTGCCCACCTCCTCTGGTTCCTGTGCCAGTGCTGTTCCCTTGGATGGGAAGGCAGCAGTCCTGCCACCCCTCTGCGGAGCCTCACCCTTTGCACCTCTGCATTTTAGCTTTGTCACCCTAAGAAGGACTTCGTGGCTGGTCCTGGTGTGTGCAGGTCACTCTTCCCTGCGTCCCATGATAGCACTCGAGGGCCTCCAGCTGATCTGCTGAAACGTTCGTTGTTTCATCCGTGTTTGCAGTGCTTAGAGTTTACTTCCCTTGTTTTTTCATCACTCTCTGTCTCTCCTTCCTCCACCTTCTTCTGTCTCTTGGCTACCTTCTCTTTTAAGAAGGAGCCATCTCCCTCCTTCCTGTTGTATGTCTTTTATTTTACTCTTCATACATTATATTTCAGATACAAGGGAAACCACATAGTATTTAAGCTTGTGTGTTTGATTTATGTCACTTAACAGTGAAGTCTCAAGGTACATCCATTTTCCTACTAATGACTCAAGTTGATTCTTCTTCATGGCAAAGTAGTACCCTAGTGTGTAGAAATTATCACGTTTTCTTTATCCACTCATCTTTTGATAGGCTGTTAACTGTCATGAAATGTGCTGATAAAAACATGAGTGTGCATGTATCACTACAATCTGATGTCCAACTCTTTCAGGAAGACACTTAGAAGGGAAATACTTGGGTCGAATGGATTTTTAATTTTAGTTTTTGAAGAATATCCATACTGATTTCCATAATGGTGTTGGGACCAAGTCCCACTGAGACAATCTCTCAGGACACAACATGATCTTAAAGTCTAACCAAGAGCTTTATTACTCAGCTGAGGGCCATCTTTCCATGTGGAAAAAGGCAAATGAGTAAACTGGGACCCAGTATTTAAAGGGGAAATCTACTACTTCCCTACCTATTACCAAGAGGATTCTATGCAGGAGCTATTAGGTCATTCTATTGTTAAAGTGCAGAAGTGAGTCATTGCAAAAGCCAATAGTAATGATTAGATCACTGGTTACCATAGACTAGTACATTCTAAGAATATACAATCTGCAGCTGTATACATCAGTTGAGTGGACAGTTCCCAAGGAGACAAGTTCCAGGTTCAGAGGGAGGTTACAGGGTACAAGGTGGAGGCTTTTAACAAAATGGCTGTTTTTATGTCAAGTTGGGTCTCACAGTTGTACTAACTGACATTCCCACACACAATGTAGAAGGGTACATTTAGCACAACACACAATCTTATCAGCATTTATTATTATGTGTTTTCTTGATGATGGTCAATCTTTCTGAGTTGAGATGGAAATTCCTTGTCCTTTTAATTTGCATTTTGTTAATGGTCAGTGATGTTGAACCATATTTATTTGCCTATTTGTGTTTCTGTGATATGTCTGTTTTACTGTCTGTTTTGACTGAGTTTTTTACCTTGGAGACTTATTTTTTGAGCTCTGTATACATTTTGGATATTTGCCCTCTGAGGAATAAATGGTACATTTTAAATTCATATTTCTTGTCTGTACACTGCAGGATAGACTCTGCCTTATGTGTGTGAGTGTTATGTAAAAGTGGTCAGTGGATTTTATTTTTTGAGTAAGAGAAGGGGAGGTGAAAGAAAAGAAAATGGGGATATAGGCCATAAATTTTAACTGAAGGTTGCTGAAAATATTTTTTGAACAGAATAAGATTAAAGTTCCCTCAGTCCTTTTGCTTTCTTTTTCTCATTTTTCTCTGTGAATATGGCACTCATTTCTGCCTGTCTGTCTCTCCCTCATATTATTCCTGAATTACCAATAGCAGAAACTACATTGCTTAACTAATACATGTAATCTGGAATTCTGTTTACATTTTAAAATCTCTTTTTAAAATATCACAAATTGATTTGAGGAAGTCAACAAATGTGAAAAGGGAACAGTGACTTTTACATTAAGATGTCCATCTTTACTGAGGAATTCAATACATAGTTTGCATCTGAATGCAATAAACTATGCTTGAGAATGGCACATGAGTGAGAAGTCTTGAGATTGCATTTTGTAGTTAATTTTGATGAAGAGAAAAATCTAAGAAACTTGACAGGTCCAAAGGGCTGTGATTTTAACTAATTTTAATTAGATGAATCTAAGTTGGACAGACCATATAATACTATTATTATTAATAAAGTCATATGATTAGCTGCAGTACATTTCCTGACCCTGAATGTACTTTTAATTCCCAAGGAGACCTTTTGTGAGTCCCTCTGAATGCCACTCCATTCACAGACATGCACATACCTGCAGCAGCGTGGAGCATAGTAACCTGCAGAGTGGCCCGTGTTAATGAAGTCCATATGACATTCACACATTTCCCTTATGTGTCCTGAAGTAAAAATAAGATACTTCTTTGTTATTTTACCTAATTATGATATTTTCTCTACCGACTGAGGTTTTTATCACTATAGGAGAATTTGGGGCTTATTAATTGGTATCTGTGTTAGAAAAATTCCCAGATTTGTTATATAATGCCATCTCTCCTGAGAGCACGAAGTCATTTTGAAAAAAAGGAAAATGAAAATAATAGGTTTTTGCTGACTGTGATAATGATCCCTGTACATCCTTGTTCTAAAAGAAGCGAAGTCACTGCTTTAGAGATAAACAAAATGAGATGTGAATATATATGGATGTAATTGTAAGCTCTGAATAGCAAATGAGGCGAGAAGAAGCAGGCTAAGATTCAAAAGCAACTTCTGGTTATTTTATCACATTATACTCCTGAAGGGGTTCTGGGGAAATATTATGCTCTAGAGTGTTATTCTGTATTTCATAACAGAACTGATCCATAATTATATTTGTGAGAAGCAATATCCTTCTAAGCTATGTTTGTACAATGTTCATAATTTTATAAACCACTTGTGAATATAATTCAAACTATTAATCTAATTTTTAAAAATTATGATACAACATTAAATCTTTAGGTTATTATGATCTATAAATTTTCTAGAAAACTTATGCTAAACCATGTATCTTACTAAATTAGTGACTTTGTACCATAATTTTACTATTATTAATGTATCCTCCAAATGACATACTGGATGTAAACCATTTCTATTTCAAGTGGTAGAGGTTTTCTCTAAAAAAATCTTTGTTATCTGTGAGCAGATTTTCCTAAATATAATAAGTGCTAGAGCAATTGTATTCTCCTACTTTATTTTTGTTTTCTTCAGTTTTGACCCTTGCTGCAAGTTTGTTGTGCTGAAATAGCATAGACCCAGCCTGACCAGAGACTCTGGGTGCCATTTTGCTTTTCTTTTTCTGCATGTAGCTTAACGTTAAGCATGTGGAAATGTAATTGGAAGAAATGACAGAACAGAATGCAAACAAGTGCTACTGATAAGAGCATATCTAAGAAGCTATAACCTTAAGTAACATTTTAAATGTTAAATTTAAACATTTAGATCAAAGAAAATTTGATACTGTTATTTTTTTTTAAAATCTGTGCCTTGCCTTATAAATCAAACAACATGTGAAATAGTTTTTGTAGACAAAAAAGAGGCCTGTTGTTTACTAATACAATGGACAGTGCAGTTTTGCATTACCTTTTGATATTATAGTATAATATACAGGGACACTGATGTATACTTCTCATTAATAAAAACTGCTACTGGATCTGTACACAAATACATGCAAACCTATTTGAAAGATACCCACAACCCCAAAACAAATAACAATTGCAATCTCCTGAGTCACAATTTCCATTTAATTCTAAACTCTTACTGCTGAATTTTTTGTAAGCCTATTTCTCCTCTGTAGCTGTTGCTGTAAAAACAGCAAAAAATGTGAACCTTGAATGTTTGTATAGAAAATAACTAATTGGAGTAGAAACATAGAATGTTTTACTACATAGAGTGTTTTACTACAAAGGATTTGCAGTGTGGACTTGGATTCCTTCAAGGTGCCAAAAACAAATTTCTTATTATACTTTGCTCTCATCTTCAGCTCCAAAGACAAGATTTTTTTTCCTCTTTTGGTCTGGTTGAAATCTAATTACTAATGGAGATGGCAGAATTTCATCTTGTATCTACATTGAGGTACAGAAAAACAGTTTTAATCGCTTTGCACTTGAGACAAGGAACACTTAAAAGGAAAAGCCATCATCCTGGAAGACAAGTAGTATGAAAAATATGTAAACATTGCCTTGGACAGATTTCATGCCCCACCCCCAATGCTCACTGATGAAATTTCTCCCTGTAGATGTGCAGAAGGCTATTTTGGACACCCTGCGGTACCTGGAGGATCATGTCAGCCCTGTCAATGCAATGACAACCTCGACTTCTCCGTCCCTGGCAGCTGTAACAGCTTGTCTGGCTCCTGTCTGATATGTAAGCCAGGTACAACAGGCCAGTACTGCGAGCTCTGTGCAGATGGCTATTTCGGAGACGCAGTTGATGCAAAGAACTGTCAGCGTAAGTCCTGAACTGGTGATCCCCCTGACAGAATTGATGTATTAGACCTCAAAGTAGCTGATGAGCTCTTGAGTGGGATCTGAGGTGAGGAGATTGTTTGTAATATATAGGTGATAGATGCATAGCTCAGGAAGAGTGTGCTTGTTCCAAAATGTCTTGTCCTAGCAGAGTAAAGCCATTGAGGTTATTGCCTTGCCAAAGTGGTGTTTTTGAAATGATACAAGCATTTCTGTTCACATGAAGAAAGAAAAATGTAAAGTAAGTTTATATCCATAGTAGGAAAAATAATTTATAAATTAGGGAAGAATATAAATATATGCACCCACATTATTCCAGTAGTACATTTTGGTAGGTGTTAATAGGATTCTCTTTTATATGTGAACTTCATATTCTTGTTTTTCACAATAGGTGTATAATTCTACCAATATTGCTGGGTATGGTGGTTCACGCCTGTAAGGCCAGCACTCAGGAGGCAGAGGCAGAAGGATTGCTTCAAGTTTGAGGCTAACCTGGGCTACATAGTGAGTTCAGATCAGACTGAACTACAAAGTGGGACCCTGCCTCAAAAACAATTTCTACCAATATTATCTGTCTCTGAGATAGTAATTATTGAATGATTAATTTTCAGTTTGGGAGTATTCATCTATAGTACTTCTATGTCTTCTTCCCATGAAATGAGTTACTAGAACTCTTCATTCATCTCAATAAAGTATATTCCGCCCCTCATCTTTTCTCCTGAGCTGTATTAGTGATGCACAGAAGTAACAAATACTTTAAAATAGTACTAATGCAGTGTGCAAAGGAGACAGGGTGGTGGGAAGTCAAAGCACAAATTCGCATTAGTGATTGAGGCCATTATGTGAACGTTTGTCTGTGTAATGTTTAGGAAATGCAGGGTGTAAGAGCAGCCTGCCAGTCCATCTCTGCTAACTTGATGATGGAGGAAGAGACTTCAGTCACTCGGGTCACCCCAGAACTGCAGATCTATGGAAAACAGTCTTTTTTGTCTCTGCTTTAACCACCAAAGACTCACATCGTTCCCATTTCAGAAATGCATGCATCCCATTTTCCTCATGGAAAGATGAACATTATATTATTTCCTATAAAAATGACAGTGTGTTAAGTCAGAAGCAAATCACTTGGAAACATCCATTTGTATCACCTGCAAACTGATTTTTTAAGCAAAATTTCCACCAAGCTCAGAGTGACTTTAAATATCACAGAGGTCTAAGATTTGTGGCACAGGGTATGGAGCTTAAGGAACTCTACGGCTCCAGAAGATCACCCAGCATCTGTTCTCTGATGCTGTGTCAGCCTCACGAAGAATTTGATCTCTGTGAGACTCAATTTCACCATCTACACAAAGGGTCATTAATTCGCTGTGGGAGATTTAACAGAGTTGAACAGAGAAGGCAGCCATGGGATCCTGGGCTCTGCCCATGCCAGGCATGGCCTCATCTGGTCATGAGCAACGCTTGTAGCAGTCGTGCATCACTGATTCACTAACTCCAGGTCAAGACATTAAGCATTTAATGTCCAGTCTTGCAACAATTTGCTCCATAAAATTGAAGATGCTCTTCCATTCATTTTAAGGACAGATCATCTATTTCTCAGGGTCTTAGAACACAGAAGAAAAGATGAGCCTTCTCCAATTTCCACACCATTTTCCATGTGGTGAAGATGGGGTTATGATTTTCATGCTCTTCATGTAATCATAATTAAATATTTGTAATCTGTTTTTGTAATTTACCATCTATTTTTATAACTTTTCATGGATATCATAGTGGTCCTACACATAGTAGAAAACCTCAAGAAAAGAAAGTTTTGTGATAAAAATAATCTAGATTTATTCATGAAAAGTTCATCTCAATACAGAAATACATTTTGCGTTTTAAGTTCGTGTTTAGTGTAACATCATACCTTGCTACTAAAAGAATGCCAGTTTCATAAAATTCTATATTCCTTTTGTACTGAGAACAAACACTAATTAATCATCACTATATTTAAGGAAATTTAAACATGTAGTCTGTAAGAAAAAAGGCAGTCTGGATTCTAAGAAATTTGAGATTTTAAATATGTATGTGTAACATACCTAAGAAATTTACATAAAGAAATTAATAACATACACAGAAATTCTAATATCCAAATTAAAAGTAGATATTTAAAGAAAATAATTTTTTCAGCCTTCCCTTCCATTTCCAATATAGACTGTCCTTGGGTTATTGTTTGGTAGAAATGATCAGCTTCTGGTTGGCCATTTTCTTGGTGCCCACTGTACCAGAATCCAGTTAGCAGCTACAGAAGACCAAACTTCAGTAGCAGAAAATGAAGTAATTTTCAGATAAGCATTAAAGAGAAGTTGGAGCCAGGTGAGCAGACTAATAGCATGTGCTGACGGCGCAGCTATTTATAATGTATTCATACGTTTTGCTCAAAGTAGTCAGAGATAATGTACGTTTACCAAATCCATCTACAAATAAATAGTCTAAATACCCATGTCATCCTTCCCCATTATTTGACTCTGGTATCAGTGCAATTATATGTACCATGAAAAACGCACTTATAGAATACAGAAAAAGCCATTAATTGCTGTTCTATTTATGAAAAGATCACTTAGGTTTTAGACTGATTTATTATATGTTCCAGAATAACATCAGACAACTTTATAACACAAAGCTGACAGCAAAGTACTTAAACCAAATATATTTTCTATCTTTGAAGACGGTATATAAATTGTAAGATAAGCATATTTTTCAAAATGATAATGCTATGCTCCGAGTGGAGTTAAAGTAAAGTTCTTGTTATCTTACATACTTTTCTACTCTTAACGGGGAATGTATATTTATTTCACCTCACGCTTATTTCTGAAGTTTGATGCACAAGCTGGCATATGGTTAGTAAGTGAAAAATAGTGTGGCCTGAACGCTATTAATTGTGATAATTTATCAAAATTATTTTTACCCTTGGAGTAAGAATGCATTAATTACATATCCCATGTGTCATGTATGTCATGAAGGTGGAATTCAGGAACTCCATGTCCCAGGCCTGTCCCTGGCTTCGGCCCATCATGTGGGCCGCACAAACATGCAGCCTTGTGCATCTCATAGTTTCTTTGAATTTCAACTTCTTCATTTCCGAGATTAAACCAGTGATGGTGGCACTGGTATTTTAATAGCAATTATGCGCGGACCCACGTGCTCAGTACGTGGCCTGCATGACCGGAAGAGCCGTTCCGTGGCTGAAGCGACATTTTACCCCAAAGAGCGCTCAACAACATGGCAGGAAGTATTCTATTGCTGAATTTAGGGGTCAGAGTGGCCATGTGAGCTATATGTTTATTTAATAAACATGAAAACCAAGAGCACTTGTGCTTTTGGATTTTTAGATCAAAGATAGTCAGCCAGCGAAGCCCATGAAATATTTCCTAATCTACATCTCCGGTTCTAGGCAGTTCAGGTAAGGAATACTGCGCCTGTGTGAGAAATGTGTTTCCAGCAGCAGACCTGTCTCTCTTCCCCGCAGCTTGCCAGTGTGATGCCAACGGCTCCTCCTCCGAGATCTGCCACAGTCGCACAGGGCAGTGTGAATGCAAAGCCAACGTACAGGGCCGGCGGTGTGACCGGTGTCGGGTAAGGGGAGCAGCGCTGGCTGCTGAGTCCTTGACTGTCTATGGCGTGTCTTAACATTTTAGCACACTTCATAAAGGGTTCCGAATTATGTAGTTCTACAGAAAAAATAAAAAAGGGTCTGGGATAAGTGAAATATGTTTCAACATCTGTACAATTGCAGTGGGCCTGAGAACTACATTCCTATAGCAGCGAATTTATAAATTTCCTATAATTCAAATGGGCCTGTCAAAAATAACATAAATTTAATCCCTGCCACTGGAGAGCAAAATACACTTTACCTTTACCTTTGGGGCAGAGTAAAATTTACTAGTCCCTTTCCACTTACCAAACACAGTCTTCTAGTTTCTTCCATTAAAAGTTCCTTCCAGTGAGTGCGCTATTAGCAAACATTTACAGCAGAGAAGCAAATCAATATACTTCTGGGTATAGCATTTGCTACAGTGAAATATTCAATTAATGCCTATTCTCAGCCCCCGAATGTACTGACTGCCCTGCCCTCTCAGGACCAGCATGCTGAGATCCCTTCCCAAGGACAAGGAGATTTGGGGAGACATTTTGCATAGATACATTTTACTGCTGATAAAGACATGTAAATAGGAGCAAGCAATTCTCAGATGTCAATCTGGCCTTTCAGCAGCAAATTTGAAAATATCATCTGCTTCTATCTCTTGAATAACACCATATGCTCTTCTTGTGTTTTCTTTTCATTTTATTCTTCTGTTGGGTGGAAGCCCGACCTGTGGTGGGACCCGGCAAAGCGGCTGTGTGTGCCATGTGACTGCAATCCCGTGGGCTCCGTGTCACAGCAATGTGACACGACAGGAAGATGTGTCTGTGCACCAGGCTTTGTAGGGAAACGATGCCACCTCGCCAGGCAGGTGCACCGCCAGCAGGAGCAGCCTCGGAGAGCACAAAGGGTGCTGGGGTCTACCCGGAGGTGGGGTTCCAGCACCTCCAGCGGGTGCCCTCGGGGAGCCTATCGGGCCCCAGCCTCGGTAATCCCAGAGGTGCTGCATGGCCAAGCCCAGCATGCTGTGTTCCGCGTGCTGCAGCGGAATTTCCCAGTAACAGTTGCTAAGTGTGCAAATCAGTGTAAACGTTAGACAGTTCCCGACTAAGCCTTGGCTTTGCATAACTAATGCTCTTCATGATTTTAAGAGTGTATTTAAGTTTATAGAAGTTTCTATTTACCGTGGATAAGCAAAAGTCTAGTAAACATTTAGTTGAAGGGACATCAGGGGCCCTTGGAGAGCACCTGGCTTATGTGTGCATGGATGAAAAGGAATGTAACCAAGATAGAGGCTTCTCCCAGAGTGTTCTCAGCACAGGGACAAACTTTGTCTAGCATTTCATCATAATTAGACGGTTTCATGTCCATATCATAGTTTCCCTCATGTTTACATTCAGCACGAAAAACAGTTTCATACACTGTCATCACACAACATGTGCAAAGTAAAGAAAGTTTTTTTTAATTAAAAGATTTAATCTCAGGGCGGGGATTTAGCTCAGTGTTTCCAGTGCCTGTCTTGCAGGTGCAAGGGCCCAGGTTCAAACCCTGGTAACCACATATAACAATACCAGGCTTGGAGATTCACACCCACTGGCCATCAGCACCACATACCATAGTGCGGGGAGTGGTGGCTCACACATGTCATCCCAGCACTCGGGAGGCAGAGGCAGGAAGATTGCTGTGAGTTTGAGGCTGAGCTCACGGCCAGCTTAAACTACAAAGCTTGAACTACAAAAAAAGATTTAGTCTCCCTCTCCTTAGACAAACCAAAGAAATGAAAGGACGGATGGGGAAGCTGAAGGAAGAGCCACTTCTCCTGGCTGTGTTGCAAATGTACAAGACCAGAATTGGCCCCGTGGACTCTCCCTACACAGTTGTGCTGAGTTCAGGGTCATGGTTAGGAAGGCAAGGTGAAGGGAGATAAAGAAAATCATCAATGAATTTCATCATAAATTATTGTACCTTTGAAGAAAACACAGTTCTGATAACAGACTGCCCATATCTGTTGTTATTTCCTGGCTGGAAGTTCTCGAATCTTTTAATTCTAGAAAGTTTTTGTCTGTTTATATCCCCCCAGAAGCTAATGCCAAGGGATATGGGAAAGATATCTGTGACTAAGAATGGGGAGAGAGCATAGCATGCTGGGAGCCTCCTGCTGCCATGCAGTTCTATCTCCAAGGAAGAGAAAGGAGAGGAAAGATTGATTAGGAAGAGACTCATTGGGTATATTCTGTCAGAACTGCACATTTTTGACCAGAGGAATGGAAGTGTTCAGACAAAATTTGCCCATAGGAGGAGTTCTGGATTTGGCAGGAACTTCTAGGACCCAGCCACTGACTGGGAGAAAGCTGGTAGAAGCCTGGAGTGAGTCAGGTTACTCCATCAGAATAACTGTGCTGATTGACTTGTAAACAACAGAGAAACTCTCATGGTTTTCCTGTCTGGCCGAGGGTGGCTTTTCCCCAGCCACCTACCTCACCTCATGTGGTGTAGAAGTCTCTTTGGGGGTTCTTGTGGAAGGGGATTAATCTCATTCATTTCATATCCGCAAGGCTACAAACCTCTTTGTACCACCCTGTGAATGTTAGAACCTCAGTCTATGAAATTGGGCTGGGGAGGCATCAACAGACAGTCCATTGTAGAGTTCTTCTGTTGATCTGAAAGGCTGGGAGCTGGAGTTTGTGGAACCTGAACATTCCTCACTGCAGAGTCTTGCAGGGAGGTCGGTTGAGTTACCTCCAAGTCCATAAGACACTAACAAGGTGGTACTGGTCAAAGTAAAAGTGAGATGTCATTGCTGTTATCATTACTACCATTACTCAATGGGGAAATATTTAAAATTATTTCTTTTTTGCAAAACAGGTGAATCAATTTAAAATAAAATATAGGGACCATGGCTGATGCAAATATCTCCAAAATGAACATTTAGCAGAAAATTCAACTTTTGTTCATGCCCCTACTCCAAAGTGTGCTGTTCTGAAACTGTTGAGGATCACAGACCAAAGCCAGGCTGTGGGATATGCAGAGAGCAACTTCAGCTCTCTGTGCCTCTGTTTTATCTCTATATAAAGTAGTGCCAGTAATTATCCCCTCCTGAGAGGGAAATGAAAATGTTTTGTAAAAGTTTTAGAAGTGGACTCATAAGAAGTAATATGTAAGTGCTGGTTTTCTTGTGGTCTCAATAAGGAAGCAGTTATGGAATCTCATCTGACTGACTTCAGACCAGCCTTTCAGACCACTCTTTCCCCTATTTGTGCTATTGTATGCTCCTAACCCCTCACTGACCATGGGAGCTTCCTCCTCAAGTCCTTTCATTAGGACAGTATTCCTCAGCCTATGAAATGGATTTTTGAATCCCAAATGTATTAACGTTTTCTTAGTGAGATATGATAGTTCTATATAACTTACCTTTAAAACTACATTATGGATGTGTTTGAAAAATATGGTAGAGGGCTAGGGATGTAGCTCAGTGGTGCTGTGCTTTCCAGGCAAGCACAAGGTCCTGAGTTTGATAGGCAGTACCACAGAAAGAATGGAAGTATGGAAAGAAAGAAGGAAGGAGGTTAAGGAGGAGAAGGAGGGAAGGAGGGAGGGAGGGAAGAAAAGGAGATATTTCATCATACACATTTCCTTCCATAAACTCCTTAGAATTTTTTAACTGATACCTGTGATTTTGAAATTCACTTAACATTTGACTGATTCACCCATTAAATGAATGTATCAATATATGTGTATATATGTGCATGCACATAGTATTTAGATATGCTGATAGATTGGCTAAATCAAGAAATTGAGAAAATAATAATGAATATGAAATACAATCTTTACAATCCAGGTTACTAGGTAAAAAATTGGAAATGAAAGATGAATGTCAAGTATTACTTCTACAATTCAGATTTTTAGAAATGAAAGAACTATTTTACCTGGACTTAATAGTATGGTCCTTAATATCAGCACTCTGAAAGGGTGAGGCAGGAGGACACCAAGCTCAAGCCCAACCTGAACACTTTAGCAACTTAGCAAGACCCTGACTCAAAAAGAAAAAGGAGGGCAGGGATTGGGAATATAATTCAGTGCAAAGGTCTTACATTCAATGCCCAGGACCACAAAGCAAAACAAAGCAAAACTAAACACTATATTCTAATGTGTTATGTTCTAGTCTTTTACTATGTACGCGTGGTCTTTTTGAGTATTTTCACATAGTATTGTGTAAATATAGATATATAATTGAACCATAGCATCTGTGTATCTTTTTTACTCTGCTTTGTAGAAATTTTACTTAATGTTATATTAATGATATTCCTACCACTAAAACTGCATCAAAGCAGATTTTAATTATTGCCTATCAACTTATAGCATGAATGTATCATAATTTATTTGGATATTTCACTAACAGTCAACAGTCACTTTTCTCTACAGTTACATGTTATGATAAATAACCCTGTAATGGGCATGCTTTTGCTTTAATCATAGTTCCAATATCTGATAATGTCTCTAGGTCAGTGACCTAGAATTTTACATTGAATTCATTTTATGAACAAAAACATTATATGTTTTAGTTTTCCATTATATAGATGAACTTACTTTTAAATTCATGTCATTTATTTGGAACAGCTACAGATTTGCTTTTTTAATATAATGAGATCTGAATTATAATTGGCAAGAAAAATACATCCAGAAGTCAAAGTAAAAATTAAAATGATTTTCAAAAAAATCAACCCACTTTACATTTAAACAATAAAACTATTCTTAGCTAGTCATTTTAAAAATCTAATTTTTATTTCTCAAATTTATTTTTAATAATGCTAATAGCAGCAGCAGAAACACATAATAAAGCTTATTCATTTCTCTTTGGGTGATTCACATTTACAGGCAAGATTTATTTTCACCAAGAAGTACTTATTAGGTCTAATTTTTCAAAACAGGAATTATTTTTACAAAGAAGTAATTACTGAGACTAATTTTCCCAGATTAACTTATCATAATAATGTGACACACATTCTATTTAAACAGGCAATGGTGATGTACTTTAAGAAGGATATAAGCTTTTCATCTTTCTAATAGAGAATTCTGAATTTATCACCATTTTCTAATATGACCACTCAAGGCCAATAGTCCACAGTGTGAGAAAGTCAGCCAAAGCTAGTGATATACACTTGACTGGAGAGGCTGGTGTGTTCAAGTGGATAAGGGATACGCTCATGAATAACGCATCAGAAGATGAAAATTTCCCTCACCTTTCTCATTTGGTGCTTTAATATGTGTTCTCACAGATCAATTTCACTTACTAGAATGAAATCCAAGAAAGTTTGACAAGCCAGTTACTTGGTCATATAAGCATCATTTGGAAATTATAATTACAATGTCCGCACTATAGTGATGACTAATAGTATTTATGGATCAGTGACAAGTTAGATCAAATACGGGGGTGGGAGGAATAGTCTTCAACTTTAGTCTGCCAGTCAATACTGTTGAAAGCATTTTTGCCAGGCTGAAGTTGTTTATAAGACCTGAAAGTAATCAATTCTGATTACTAAGTATAAAGTGAGAAAAGTTTTAAATTGAAGCTAGAAATACAACGCATGTCTTACATCACAATGCTGTTTGAATCTTGAGACACATGGAGAAAGGCAGATGAAAACAGGGAAGATAGCCCTAGTTCTTCTCTTCATTTTGATGACATTGAGACGCAGTTTAACACTTTGGAGGCACAGGAAACAGCCCATGCCACACGGCAGCACAGGGACAAGTCGAGACAGCTGCAGATCCAGAGGTCCCTCTTTATCTGCTTGATCCCTTGGTCTCATGCATCTTGTTTCTCCCTGAGTTAATTGAGTGACATTTCACTTTTCTTGTTCTTGTTCTGTGCCAGCTGGAAACCTTTGGCTTACAGTCAGGAAGGGGCTGTGCTCCCTGCAACTGCAATTCCTTTGGGTCCAAATCATTCGACTGTGAAGAGAATGGACAGTGTTGGTGCCAGCCTGGAGTCGCTGGGAAAAAATGTGACCACTGTGCCCATGGCTACTTCAACTTCCAAGAAGGAGGCTGCACAGGTGTGTACCTGAGACCAGTGTCCTAGGTATTCAGTCCTTGGCTTTCGTGATGTGACTTCTGTAAAAGTTGTTCCTATTAAAAGAGTTGTGCAGGGACCACAGAGATATGATACCAAACATGCTGCACTTTTGAAATACTGCCTAACAAAAAATCATATCTGCAAGTATGCAACAAAACCCCAGCAGCAGATCGCAGTTCCGGTGTGTCCCTCTCTGTCTGTGACATTGGCCAATCAGTCAATGGCTACACAGCTCGACAGTCAAATATTCAGTTTTTCCTGGTGCTCTATTAGTGTGTGCTCTGTTCCCAAGCTATCACAGGTTTTTCTTTTCCTGATGAAAAATTGATGCAAAGATCAGAAAACTACTCTTTATAGTACAAGAATGTTTTTATCTACTTTTTAGCTTTTTGAAAACTGTGATATTATGAGAGAGGAACAGTTTTGGGCCTAGATATTTAGTTCCTAAGGAAATGTGGGTAGGTGTCTCTGACTCTGAGTCCTTAAAGGCATGTCCTGGGTCTAGCAAGAGACTGCACAATTCATGGACTAGGAAAACAGCAGTTAGATACCACAGGTACAAAGAAAGCTGAGCATCAATTTCAAGGTAGATGCCACTAATTTAGAACTGATACTAACCAGATAGTCATGGAGTTAAGTCTTACTTTTGGTCACTAAACTCATTGCCTGAATTTCAGTAATGCTTCTGTCCTGTACTCTCAGCATCTTGGGAAGGATTTTAAGCATTATTATGGACTAAAGCAAATCTATGTGAGAATCAATAGGAATAATATTTAATATTATCTAAAGAACTTTCAGATATTCTCCAGCACTTTAGATGTATAGGTCTTCTCACAAACAAGCCACTGTAAGTTATTCTAAATATAACTGTAGATCTTCTAAGAATTTGTATGTAATCTTTAAACAAGTATATACTAAAAAAGTAACAGCTGTATTTTAAAACATGCTATTCTTTTTTTAAAATTCAAGTCTTTATTGGTACATTATACATAAACATCATAGTCACTTTCAGCATTGAGAATTTCTATTAGTATATGATATGACATGACTTAATTCTCATTTTTTCCCATTCCCCTACCCATTCTACAACCCCCAATCCCCATATACATAGCTTTGTTTTCTTTTTTATTACCATCACATTATTTTGCCCCTTGTTATCCCTACATCCCATTTCCTTTTAAATATTTTCTATTTCTCCATATCTACTATATATTCTAGAACTCATTTACATCTTCGTTTTGTCATACCAGAGAAAAGATACAATATTTACACATCTGTGACCTATTTATTTCACTTATGTGGATTTCCTGAAGGTACATCCATTTGATTATGAATGACTTAATCTTATCATTTTTATGGCAGAGTAATACTTCATTCTGCATAAAAACCACATCTTCCTCATCTAGTCTCCAGTTGATGGACATTTGGGTTGTTTCCAAGATGTAGCTATCACGAACTGAGCTGCTATAAACATGGGTGCACATGTGTTGCTCTGATATGAATCTTTCAATTATTTTGTGTGTGTGTATATATACATATATCAGAGGAACAACACGATCAAATAGGACCTCTAATCCTAGTTTTTGAAGAATCCCCAAACTGATCTCCACAGGGGTTGTACGAGTCTACACTCCCACCAGCAGTGAAGAAAGTTCCTTTTTCTCCGCAGCCTCATCAACATTTGTTGTTGGCTAATTCTGAGATAGCAGCCATTCTTTGTGGAGTGAGATAAAATCTCAGTGTAAAAAAAAAAATCTTCCCACCCAAATTTAAAGACCCAATTCAGAAATGAGCATCTGAAATGAGCAGACACTTCAGAAGAAGTAAAAGCAGCCAAGAAGTATACGAAACATACTATTCTTTAAATTTCTTCCTCACGAACATTCTTCTATAATACGAATTAATAGGATACTGTATATTCAAATAAATCTACTAAGAATGTTATTTAAAATTATGAAATACTGATAATATTTTATGAATACAAACCTGGTATTCTTCTAGGCTAGAGAAATGAGTACAAAAAGCTCAAATCAGGCAAGATAACATTATAACTGAGCACAAGATATGCACTGAACAGCCTGGACATACGTAATGGCTCCATCAAAACCTAGTGTATGCCTTGACTGTATGAGTCAGTCTCACTTTATCTCCTAAAACTGCATTTATTACATTAGGTTAATAGCAGCATCTCTATTGTAGAGTTGTAAGAGTTAGCTGACTTCAGAGCTAACAAATACTTAGGGTAAAGCCTTACATACCAGAGTTGCATGTTTATCACTATTATTATCTCTATTAATATTATTAACTGCAGTAAACATTATGCTTTGGCAGGGGAAAAGTAAGTAATTCCTCAGATGTTCTTCCTACTGAATGTTACAATTCCACTTAAGATCTACTTAGGGAATTTCTATTTGCAAATAATGACTGAGACTACCCGAGACATTTTTAGGACATAAATTTAAACCTAATGCTAGCTATATTTCTTCTTAATGAATGGTATGTGTATAATAAATCTACTTACTTAAAATTAGCAGCAACAAAAACTGACAGTATTTATTCTGTGTCAAGTATTGTGCTAAATATTTTTCACAGCTGATATGAAATGCTTTGAGCAATGATAATTGTGATCTCTTAAAAAGTGAACTTAATCAAATATTTTAAATGTATTTGGTTAAAATGATTTAATCATCATACAACTAATTAAAAGTGTTCTCATAATATTAGTCTTGCATTTGAACTACAGTACAGCATTCGGTGTTTCTTCTCTTATTTTCATTTCATTGAAAGTAAAAGCTAAACTACACTCAGAGTAGCTGGGTCAACTATGGACAAAAAGTGGAATATATTCCTTATTAGGATGGCTTCTACGGTCTTCTCAAAAGAGGTTTTGCGGTTTTGACAAAATGCAATAGGAAGGGAACTTTGACTCTTTGTACATTATTCACACAGTGAAGAAATGAAATATCCACTGAAAAATAAGTCAGGTGATAAAAAAGTTGGAAATATTTACACATCTAGCCATGGTATATAACTCAACTGTTTTTAAATATTTGCAAGCAACATTCCAATGAGTGTCATTTATAACTATGCACATGATGTACAAAATTTAAGAAGACAAACATTGTCTTTTATTAAAAGTCAGTGTCATCATCAGGAACAAAATTAATATGTACAGCACAGAAGATATTAATGAACTTATATACACATGAAAAATTTAGGACTTTATAGTACCTAGTATATCACTCTCAGGTCAATAACGAATCTGATCATAACAGATCTCTCTCAACCTTAATAAGGAAGTGAACATGCTTTAATTTTTAAATTACTAAATAAGTTACAACATATATTAATTGGACGCCTTCTCTGTGAAACGCACTCTACCATGATA
>PVIR01009042.1:0-54614 GCA_004026965.1 Petromus typicus | reverse complement strand
CATGTGGTATTGATTGCTGGTGGGCGTGAGTCTCCATGCCCAGCATTGCTGTATGTGGTTACCAGGGATCGAACCCGGGCCCTTGCACTTGCAAGAACCACTGAGACACTAAGAACCACTGAGCTAAATCCCCGGCCTACAAGTACTTTTTAAGAATGTGTACATGGCCAACATATCTGCAGGAAAGGTGCTAGAGGCAAGACCCAAGACAGGAATACTGTGCCTGCACTCAAAACTGAACAGAGCCAGGTGTAGTGCAGTGGTACACACCTGTAAACACAACACTTGCAGGGCCGAGGCAGAAAGACTGCCACAAGTTTGAACCCGGCTAGAGCTACACAGTGAGACTCTCAGAAAAACAAAACTAAACTGAATAGAAGCTGAGGATGTAGCTCAGTAGAGCACTTGCCTGACACCCACAAACCCCTGAAGAGCTAAATTCCTAACACTGCAAAAAGCTGAGTAGAATTCTGAGTGCAAGCTGTTTTTTCTGTTTCCCTAATGCCCTCCTGCTGAGGAGCAAGGCCCTTTTGCTTACCATTTCAGAAAACCAAAATCTGAAGTGCTTTACCTTGCACTCATTTGATATTTGCACAATCCTGTGAAGAGGATACTAACCATACCTTACAGAAGAGATCTAAAGCACAGTGCAGAGCTGGGACCTGTGCTGAAGTCCCTATTTTATCTTAGGAGATGAGGACTTAAGTGTAGTTTTAAACCAGGCCTGGTGGCACGTACACTTAGGAGGCTGAGGCAGGAGGATTGCTGTCAATTCAAAACCAGCCTAGAGGGGACTGGATTAGCTCAGTTAGTTAGCTCAGTGGTTCCAGGGCCTGTCTTGCAAGCACAAAGACCTGGGTTTGATCCCCGGTAACCACATATCATACTGGGGTTGGAGAGTCACATCCAGCAGCAATCAGTACCACATACCACAATGCTGGGCGTGGTGGCTCACACCTGTAACCCCAGCACTCGGGAGGCAGAGGCAGGAGGATTGCTGTGATGTGAGTTTGAGGCTGAGCTCAGGGCCAGCCTGAACCACAAAGCAAGACTCTGTCTCAAAAAACCTAAAAAACAAGACCAGCCTAGATTACACAGTGACTTCAAGGTCAACTACATAGACCCTTATCTCCAGAAAAACAGTGGTCTCAGGAACTCTAGCATTTGGTACCTCTCTTTGTTCAGTGTGCCATTCCCAGGTAATAGTATTTCTTAACCTGCAGTGTACATCAGAATCATCTGGGGAGAAATCTTAAAAGATACCTCGGGCCAGGGTTGTAGGTCAGTGGTGCTGCACCTGCCTGCCAAATGCAGAGTACTGAGTTCAATCCCTGGTACCAAAAATAAAGATGCCTGAGTTTTATATCAGAAGTCATATATAGAATCACTAAGTGTGGCTATCTGACATGGGAATTTAAAGAAAAAAGCTCTCTATTCTCCATGCTATGAGCAGCTGCTCTCTGCTCAGCTACTCTGCTGTGAAGCCAGCTGATTATGCATTCAAACATGAGCCAAAATAAACCACTCCTTCCTCTTAAAAAAAAAAAAGCTCCCCCCAAATTGCTGTGTACACTAAAAGGTTTTTTGTTTTATTTCTTGGTACCAAGGATTGAACTCAGGATCTTGTACTTTCCTGGTGAGTGCAGTGCCACTGAGCTACATCCCTGGCCCTTCATTAAAAGTCTAAACCCCACTGCATTCAGAGATAATATATCAGGGCAGTGTTACATCATATGTCTATTAAAATAAATGATGTGACTTAGAGAAAACAAATCTAAGATTCAGTTCATGCTCCCCATGATTCTTAATAGTTGAAAGAAGTCATGTACATAGGTAAAGAGACCAGTCACCATTAAACAGTGTACCAACATTGTAGATTTGAATAGAGTGTCAGAGCAATCTGAACAAGAAAGCCTCAATGACTTGTTAGGAAATTATTTATTCCACTAGCAAAAATCATTTCCTGCAGATGTATAAAGGATAGAAGAAAGGTTTGGGCCAGTGAAGTGACCAATTTGGCTGGAACAAAGCATTCCCATGATTAAGATGTGGGAAGTAGCTGGGCATGGTGGCCCATGCCTGTGGCTCAGGCAGAAGGATCACAAGTTCCAGCAAGCGTCTCAAAACAACAAAAGAGTGGATGTGGTAGCACAGGCCTGCAATCAGGCATTCAGTAGGCTGAGTCAGGAGGACTGTCAGTGTCAAGCTAGCTATGTAGTGAGTTGAAGGTGAGCAGGACTGTTGCTAAGGATGTAGCTTCGTACAGAGGCCTGGGCTCAAGGTGGGAAGGACTTGTGGAAGGACTTTGCTGCCAAGCTGAAGAAATTCAAATTAACTCTAGACTGGGAAGACGAAGTGTTTTAAAGCAGAATTTAATGACAGTAACATTTACAAGAAGAACTTCAGTGAGCTTGTGCAGAGTAGTGAGCAAAGAACACAGAACAATCAGAATAATAAAGTTAATGTGTGAGGTCTGAAGGGTCTGAAAAGTTGAAATCAGATTCTGGAAAAAAAAATACAGAATTTACAGCTGTGAATGACTCATTTGGGAGAGACATACTATGGGAACAGAATGGTCTTGAGCTAGATTTCCTGGGTTCATATCTTTTTTTCTTTTTAAACAGGGTCTTGCTAAGTAGTTCAGGGTGGCCTTGAACTCACTATGTAGTCCATACTTGCCTTGAACTCATAGCAATCCTCCTGCCTCAGCTTTTTAAGTGCCAGAATTATAGGTCAAATCTTGATTACCACTTTACCTGTGCAATAAACTCTTTTTTCAAGTTCAAATCTTTCAGTCATTGATTAAAAAGTTTGAGAACACTGTGAGATGAAAGTGATTGCTGCTGTTGGGCAATGGTGGAGAGTTTGCCTAGCATTCTAAGGCCTAGTGTTTGACTTCAGTACTGGGACATAGTGGAGCAAAAGAGCAAAAATAAATAAATAAATAAAAAGATTCCATTCTTCAGAGGCTGTCAAAAATAAAGTTCTGCAGTTGATATCCACAAATACAAATTCTGCCATTTCTCAGGCATGCACATTTTTAATGCTGCCCTACAGAAAGGAAAGCTGAACAAATGTTTCTCATTCATCAACTTGGGAATCTATGTTCTTACTTGTAAAGGCTGATGGTAATATACATCTCAAAGATGTAAGAGTTAAATGCAGTTGTATAATTTAGAATGTCGCCTGGCTCATGAGTGCTCAGTGAGCAGCTTGCTGTTGGTACAGAGAGGAACTGGGACAAAGGAAAAGGAGGCGAGTTTCATGGATATGGGTAGCACAGGATTATAGCTCTCTGGCATGTGCTTTGCTTTCAGAGCGTGACCTGTTGGCGAGCCAAGTTTATGGAAGCCTTTTTTTCCCATGTTCTGCGTGGTACCATTGATGTGTCTTCTGACAGGCGTCTTTGTGACCAGCGCTTCTCACCTCTGCTGCATAGCTCTCGCCATGTCCGGCAACTCACTATCTGCAACATGCTTCAGGGTGCAACAGAGTTGGTGGCTGAGCCCAACCGCAGGGTTCTGGAGACCCTGGCCAGTTCCCTGCACACCCTCAAGTTCCGCCACCTGCTGTTCTCTGATGTGGCTGCTCAGCAGTCACTTCGGCAGCTGTTGCATCAGCTCATTCACCATGGCGCTGTCAGCCAAGTGTCGCTGTACTCCTGGCCTGTGCCTGAGTCAGCGCTTTTCATCCTTATCCTTACCATGAGCGCCGGCTTCTGGCAACCAGGCCCCGGTGGCCCACCCTGCCGCCTCTGTGGAGAGGCTTCCCGAGGACGAGCCACGTCCCGAGAAGAAGGGTCTTTGCTGCTGGGCTCACGCCGGCCTCGCCGGGATGCTGCTGAGCGTTGTGCTGCAGCCCTGATGACCACCCGGAGGAAGAGTGAAACCAAGCAAATGCCCAGAGCTGCACCTGCCACTCGAGTAACACGCCGGAGCACATATGAGAGCCTGACAGCAAGCGGGACAGACCCTAAGAGAGGGCAGCACCCTCCATCCACTTCCCATGAGGCTTCTGGTACCAAGCGGCCACCTTCTACCCTGGCTGCCACCTCTTCTGCCTCTGCCTCCTCTTCCACATCCTCATCCAAAAGGGCTCCTGCTAACTCAGCCCCACAGCCTAAGCCCTTAAAGCGTTTCAAACGAGCTGCAGGGAAGAAGGGTCCTCGTGCCCATCAGGGATCTGGTGCAGAGTCTGAAGACCTGTATGACTTTGTTTTTATTGTTGCTGGTGAAAAGGAAGATGGTGAAGAGATGGAGATCGGGGAAGTGGCTTGTGGAGCTTTGGATGGATCAGATCCCAGTTGCCTGGGGCTTCCAGCCCTGGAAGCCTCCCAAAGATTCCGCAGCATCTCTACTTTGGAGCTATTCACAGTTCCCCTCTCTACAGAGGCAGCTCTGACACTATGCCACCTGCTGAGCTCCTGGGTGTCTCTGGAGAGCCTCACACTCTCCTACAATGGTGAGCACCCTGGAGGGGCAAGGTTGGGCTTGGATCTCCCAACAGTGCTCAGACCTAAGAGGAGAGCACTAAGGTCAGGAAGCTCAAGATGTGGCCCTATGTCACAGGGCAGGGCAAAAGGCTCACAAAAAGCAGCCATCAGTGTCAGAAGAGGAATTTGAGTTCCATAGGCTAGACTGGTAGAAGCCAAGGTTCCTTGGAGCCAGTGACATAAGTCAGCAAAATACAGGAGAGAATTTCAAGGGGAAGTGGGACAGTATTGTGTATGCAGACCATGCCTTGAGGTTAAATCCCACTATATCAATGATGGCAAACCTATGGCACATGTGACACAGTAGGCTGCTTGGTATCACTGAAAGCCCTAAAAGGTTCACCATCACTACACTGAACTATTGCATCAAAAACAGCTGTCAGGATAAGGAGGTATTGGACATTCTTTTAAAAATTAGAATGGCAACTTGCAAGGCAGGCAGACCTGTCTTTCTTTCCCACTGTCTGTGTCCAGCTCGCAAAATTTCAACTATGTTGAACCCAGGTAATCTGTCTAAGTTGCTAAGTACTGCTACAGAAAATAACAGCTATACGATGGTGCCTGCGATACATTAAGGGTCACCAACCCTATTTGTAATATCAGCTCCCATTTGTACCCTGCCACTTTCTCTTTTTTTATTTAAATGACCTCACCCCCTACTTCACAAGGACAATAGAAGCCATCCCATATAAACTCCTTCAACTTATTATTAATCAGCCTATCAACACTCCTACTTTTGCAATCATCCTTTTTCTTTCACAGTGGAAATCATCTTATCTAAGGCTAATTCTTCTACTTGTGCTCCAGATCCATACCTTCCAACTTAGTAGCGAAGCTTGCATCTCAAACACTTTAGTATTTACTTTTATGTACTCCAAAGTATATCTGCATACTGTAAGTATTCTTGATATATTAACTAATCCTGTTAGGCATGATAGCACATGCCTATCTCTAATTCTAGCACTCTAGGAAGCTTAAACAGGAGTATTTCAGGTTTAATCTTAGCCTGGACAACTTAGTGAAACTGCCTCAAAAAAATAATTGGAGGAGGGGAGGCTGAGATAGTCTTGCTGTATAGTTCAGGGTGGCCTTGTACTTATGTAGTCCAGATTAGCCTGGGACTTGCAAAGGTCGTATAAGCATGTACCACCACATTCAGCAAAAAACAAAATTTAATTTTAGTTTTTTGAGACAAGGTTTTGCTTTGTAGTTCAGGCTGGTCCTGAACTTAGCCCCAAACTCTGCAGTCCTCCTGCCTCTGCCTGCCAAGTGCTGGGATTACAGGCGTAAGCCACTACGCCCCACACTGTGGTATATGGTATTGATTGCTGGTAGGTGTAAATCACCACACCCAGGTTGTATGTGGTTACTGGGGATCAAACCTGGGACCTTGCACTTGCAAAACAGGTGCCAGAAACAGCTAAATCCTCAGTATCAAAAAAACAATTTTTAAAGAGGTAGAGATACAGGTCAGTGTGAAGGCCCTGGATTTAATCCTTAGACTACAAAAAACAAGGCAAGTCTTCACCAAAGACAATGAGCATCATCTCCTTCTATCTACTAACTATCCCATTTATAGTCCTCTGATTCACTCAGCTTGCTCTAGCTTCCTTGTCCTAGATGCAATGTAAATACATTTTACATGCATGTATTTTCACTTGAGATAAGGCCTCACACTGTAGTTCAAGCTGACAACATATACATTGCTATTATCTTGAGAAATTTCCAACTGTTGAGAAAGAGAAATCATTTTTTCCTTCCTCTTTGAACATTATCTCCTTTCTTGTTTTGCTTTTTTGAGACAAAGTCTTATTATATACTCGAGGCTGATCTCAAACTCACAGCAGTCCTCTCCTCATCCTCCCAGGGCTAGGATTGCAGATGTGCACCACCCTTCATTGGCTTCGCATCTAAGTTCAGAGTTTCTTAGACCTCTCTCACTTTACACAGCCTTTCTGGATTTCACCCATTACTGTAGCTTCAGTATGATATGCTAATCTGTCCATTTTATGACATTATCTCAAACCTTTCTCCTGAACTTCCTCATGCATTTATTCAGCTAGGGGCATTTAT
Organism: Petromus typicus; assembly: GCA_004026965.1. Taxonomy (NCBI): domain Eukaryota; kingdom Metazoa; phylum Chordata; class Mammalia; order Rodentia; family Petromuridae; genus Petromus; species Petromus typicus. The sequence continues at coordinate 48,049 of PVIR01009042.1, read as the reverse complement.
CTATCATTACGCTTTAGTGTCTCTAAAACTCTTCTCTTTAGGTATATATCAGCAAAGTCTTTAGATCAGTTTCTTGAACTTTGATGCAGATTAGAATCACTGCAGGAGTTTTTTTTAAATGCAGATGCATGTGTCCTACCCCAATCCAACTAAAAATATACAAAGCTTTGGCATTTTATCATGCTTCCCAGAGAATTCTGATGCACTTAGTTTGGTGGAAGAAAAGTGTACTCAACATCTACACCCTCAGTAACTCACTATTTTCTGACCACTAGGGGCTAGCCCTTCCTATGAGAAGTGGCATGGGTGACTGTTAAGACTATGCAACCCTAAGTGCTATCTTAGTTTGTTTTCTGTTGACATTACAAAATACCTAAGACCAAGTAATATACAAACAGAAGCTTATTTAGCTCATAGTTCCAAAAACCAGGAGGTCAAAGAGTATGATACCAGCATCTAGTGAGGGTCTCCTTGCTCCATCCCGACATGATGGAAGTACCACATGATGAAACAGAACAGTGCCACCTCAGGTCTTTCTCCCTTTTCTCATAAAGTCACTAATGCCATCCTTGAGTTCTCACCATTAGGACCTCATCGAGTCCTAATTACCTCTAAGAAGCCTACCGTCAAACACCAAGGAAGTTTCCAACACCATACATTACCCCTTCATAACCCACAAGCTTCTACCTAGACACGCCTTTACCCCACTGATCCTCTTTCTGAATAACATCAATTGAGTCAGTTGCCCAAATAAACAAAGATTCTATCTCGACATCTATTTAATTATCAGGTCATGTCTTTTATATTTTGCAAACCCACTTATTCCTCCATATCCACATCCTTAATTAGGTTACCAGTGTTCCCTCTCGATTATGTTAGCAGTTCAGCACAAGCATTCTTTCAAAGAGGCAGATCTGACCGTGTCATCCAGTTAATTCATGTACTCTCTTCTGCTTACCTCTATACTATAGTACCTTCATACTGACCATAATATTTTTCAATTTTTAAAACATGCTACTCTTCCTCCAGGCCTCTGTCATTTCTTTTGCATTCTTCTTTATACTCTAGGTCAGCTGGGAAGCCTTTATTGATACAAGCCAGGCTGGATGTTAGGTACTCATCTTTTGTACTTCCCACTGTACTTTGCCTCTAGTTCCTATCATGTTTCTTTTGAGACAGGTTCGCTTTGTAATTCAGGATGGTCCTGAATTATGTATCCCAGGCCAGCCTCTAACTCCTGGCAGTCCTCCTACCTCTGCTTCCTGAGCGCTGGGATTACAGGCATGAGCCACCACACCCAGCACTAAGACCTTGCACTGGCCAGGCATATGCCAGAACCACTGATCTGAATCTTTGGCCCCTTACCATGTTTTTATCAGGTAATACAGGCAAGAATAGTACGTGCTGCTCAGTAGTATTTAGCAAAAAATCACTATCTGGTGAGTGTTGAGTAAACTAGTTGAATAAATGGACAGATGCTCACAGGATTCCAAGATACTATTTGCCTGTGACAATAAGCATACTTTAGGCCATATGTGGTGGCACATGCCAGCAATCCCAGCACTCAGGAAGCTCAGGCAGGAGGATTGCTGCAAGTTTGAGGTCAGCCTGGGCTACATAGTGAGTTCAGGAACAGTCTGAACTACATAACCAGACTAAAAACACAAAAACAGAAAAATTTCTTCCTTCAGTCCTGGGGATAGAATCCAGGAGTGCTTTGCCACAGAACTACACCCTTTTTTCTTTTGGCTCCAACTCACTGCAATTCTCCTGCCTTTGCCTCCCAAGTGCTGGGATTACAAGCATGTACCACCATACCCATTTTTGGGTTGCCTAAGGCTGGTTTCACATTTGTGAACCTTCTAAGACCTAGCTTTTTCAGAACACTACACAGAACTCAAACGTCTGCAAATCTGTGGTATCCCTAGGCCTGTCCTAACATCCACATGCAGCCTTACCCCATCTTTTATTTTAGGACTGTGCCCTGATTCTTCTTGAGGGCACAATCTAATAAGGTAGGCCATATCAGTGTGTTGGTTTGCTGAGACATAGATGTGTAATCTAGACAAAAGTTCAAAAAATTTGATCCAAAGCTCAAATTTTCAAGAGTAATCAATAGAAACATTTGAAATTGTCTCTGAATGTTACTTCTGATGACTGATTTCATCTTTACTGCTATAGGCCTGGGCTCTAATATATTCCGCCTGCTAGACAGCCTGAGGGCCTTGTCAGGCCAAGCTGGATGCCGCCTCCGTGCCCTGCATCTCAGTGACCTATTCTCACCGCTGCCCATCCTGGAGTTGACACGTGCCATCGTTCGAGCCCTGCCCCTGCTACGTGTTCTCTCTATTCGTGTTGATCACCCAAGTCAGCGGGACAACCCTGCTGCGCCAGGGAATGCTGCAGCCCCCAGCCACATAATTGGAGATGAAGAGATACCAGGTGAAGTACTATTTGTACATACACACATATACACACACACACACACACACACACACAGATGTGCACGTGCATTGGTGTGGGAAGACTCCACGCCAGGTCTTACTCTGACTCATTTCTGGCTCACCTGCTATCTGTTCCCCTTTGAAGCTACTGTTCTTTACAGTAAGCTTGGGCTGCATAAGGCCTGGACCACACTATAAACCCAGTAGGGTGACCATTGCAGGTTAGTCTCCAGAAAGCAATCTGAACCTAGACCAAACTAGCTCCCTTAGTTTCTGTATGCCTCCTACCCTACCATACTACACATACACTCTGTTTGCCCACAACTGAGTGATTTAGTCTTCCTGGACTAAAACCTCTGTGAGGATGACCAAATCTCATTATTTAGTACTCTATTCCCAGAACCAAGCAGTGACTCACAAGTGGATGAATAAGCTACTTTTAGCTTATCCCTTAAAGCCAACCGTTGAGACTTGCTGATGGACATGAGGTAGATAGCCAGCTGGAATCTTCTTTCCCTATCATATCCAGAAAACTGTCTCGAGCAGTTGGAGATGGGATTTCCACGAGGAGCCCAGCCAGCCCCACTGCTGTGCTCTGTTCTGAAGGCCTCAGGTTCTCTACAGCAGCTGTCCCTGGATAGTGCCACCTTTGCTTCTCCCCAGGATTTTGGACTTGTGTTGCAGACACTCAAAGGTAAGATCCTTTCAGAATGGTGAAGGAGGGTAGGTGGGGACCTAGCAATATTCTTTGGCAAAACTAAGTCCTATGGTCTTTGCCTCCTTTTCAGAGTACAACTTAGCCCTGAAGAGGCTGAGCTTCCATGACATGAATCTGGCTGACTGTCAGAGCGAGGTGCTCTTTTTGCTACAGAATCTGACTCTTCAAGGTAAATTCCTAGACTGGGCATTCCTAGGTTTTCATTGTGGCTCTGCTGCTCACTGAACGAGCTCACTATTCCTTTCTTCACCATGTTTCCTCTGCTATAGATACAATCTACATGACTCTCCTTCTAAAAATCTCTCAGTTCCTCTACAAACATGGAAAATTACTCACTTTTAGGTTTTTTGTTGTTGTTTTTGTTTTTGTTTTGTTTTAGGTTTTTTTTTTGAGACAGGGTCTCACTTTGTAGTTCAGGCTGGCTCTGAGCTCAGCCTCAAACTCAAATCACAGCAATCCTCCTGCCTCTGCCTCCCAAGTGCTGGGATTACAGGCGTGAGCCACCACATCTGGCACTGAAAATTACTCACTTTTAGAGCAAACTCTGTCCCACAGAGTTCTTACCTTTCGCAGGCTGCAGAAGTGGTAGCGGAGATAAAGTCATGGACTTATCCAACACCATCGCTGCATAGAATGGCCAGTGGATAGAGGGAAAGGATGTGAATGGAGGGCTGTCCACGCAGAGATCCCCATTCTAGTAAAACTTAGTCCCAATCTTGTGTTTAAACCCTGATTTAGTCCCAGCCTTGCTTAGAATCTTGGCGAGATTCCTTCTCTGGGTCTGTACAAAGTTCACACCTTGCTAGGGCCACCTGGGGCAGGAGGGGCAGCATTAGCCCTAATACACCTGTTCAAGTCTGCTCTTAATTTTTCCTGACAGAGATCACCTTCTCCTTCTGCCGTCTGTTTGAGAAGCGCCCAGCCCAATTTCTGCCTGAGATGGTTGCTGCTATGAAGGGCAACTCCACACTGAAGGGCCTTCGGCTTCCTGGGAACCGCCTGGGTAGGAGCCAGACCCAGGGAAGGGAGATGAGGAGAAGCCAGGCCTTTGACCTACAAATTCCCACAGAATCTCCACGGGGAAAATGGGGATTAGAATATAGATGTTTGTGTACTGGGGTTTCTCTTCACCCAGAGTTTGACTGGGATACCTATGTTCTCTATGCGCCCATGACTGACACACACACACACACGGGATGGAACTCACAACTTCACACTTGTTTGCAAGGCAGGCGTGGCAACACTGAGCTAAACTTCTGGCCCTTTTTTGTTTTGGGTTTTCTTGGGACCTTGCACTTGCAAGGCAAGCATGGTGCCCCTGCGCTAAATCCCCGCCCCTCTATGCTTGGGTAGAGGTAATGGGCACTTTCCCCTTCTCTCCAGGAAATGCTGGCCTGCTCGCTCTGGCAGATGTTTTCTCAGAGGATTCTTCCTCTTCTCTCTGTCAGCTGGACATCAGGTACATTGAGGGGATGGGACTGCAGTTATAGACCTGGGATTAATTGCTTCCTGGATATCTAATCCATCTCATCTCTATCAGTTCCAACTGCATCAAGCCAGACGGGCTTTTGGAGTTTGCCAAGCGGCTGGAGCGCTGGGGCCGTGGAGCCTTCGGTCACCTGCGCCTCTTCCAGAACTGGCTGGACCAGGATGCAGTCACAGCCAGGGAAGCCATCCGGCGGCTCCGGGCCACCTGCCACGTGGTTAGCGACTCATGGGACTCATCCCAGGCCTTCGCAGATTACGTCAGCACCATGTGATGGGGCCCATACCTCACAGGCCCATGTTCAGCTACAGTGGTTGAGGCATGGGCTGCCCAGAATCCCCACCATCATTTCTGTCTTTCTCTGTCACCTTTTTTCTCCTTTTCATCTTCTCTTGCACTGAGGTCCTGGAAGCCTTCATGTAGACTGGCTAAGGCATTCCCACTGCTGGGTTTAGAGCCCTTGGGCCCCTTGCTCAGTACTCTGGAAACCCTGGGCCAGAAAGCTCTAGTGGTCATCACTGTCACTGAGGACAGTTCCCTCCCCTTGCCCTAGGGTTCCTGCCTGTCTTCCTCAAGCAGGTACCCAGGCTTTAGAGAAGTGTAGGAGTGCCCACTACCAGCCCTCTTCCCTCCTGGGCTTACCACACTGCTCCCAGGCCTCAGTCCCTTTCATACCTTTATTCCTTTCTTTTTTTTAACCAAAAAAAATGTTTTTCTTATAAAATAAATTTTGGGCAAACATCATGCAGCCCTTCTTGATGATTTTCTCCCAGAGAACAAAATTCAGCAGGGTATGGTGGGCCAGGGAGCCCCTTTCCCTGTTTCCTTCCTCTAACAGCTACACCTAGATCAGCCAGTTATCAGTGAAGCCCCCGCTGCTCTTCGTGGGAACGCTGGTGGAAGACGAAGCTGACGGCTGCGCAGGCAGCGTCCCAGGCAGCTTGGAGTACCTCATCCTGGAGACCTCGCTTATCAGCACTGTGGTTCCACTGAGCCAGGTCTGAAGTGCAGTCAGATCCCTCAGGGGGTGGCCGGACCTGGCGACCTTTGACACAGCGGCGGCACTGCAGCCTGGATGAGGGCAGAACTGAGGTCACTACACATCTCATTCCTATGCTGTGCAGGCTGCTCAGAGAAAATGGCAAATGCATGCCACCCACCTGTCATGTGTATCACTAAGGCTAGTCTCATCCAGGGTAAACAGCTCCTTCAGCTCACCCAGAGAGAAGTGCCGCTCTACATCCTGCTCCTCATCCACCACACAGCTACTCAGTGCTTTCTTGTGGCTCTGCCGCTGGAAGATCTTCTCCTCAATGGTTCCTGTCTGAGGGAACAGGGTTGAGGGATCCAGGACTCATTAATTCCCATAGGGAGGGAGCATAGCTCATAGGTTGAAACTATGATCACTGAAGGAGAAATGGAATGAAAAGTAAAAATGGTGGAATGTACAGCTGAGCCTCACTTTCCCAGTCTGCCTCCTAGGAACGTGACTCATACGTGTGCGTCTACCTATTTTCTGTACCATCAAGGGTCTCGGGGCCTGGCAGGTTCCTATAGGGTGAACTGAGGTTGTTTGTACTGGTATCAGATCTCCACATTAAGCCTAACTAATTAATTCAGTAATCATTTGGATATCCAGTCTATGCCAAGGTCTGTGCTAGTAAAAAGAATCGAGTGTGATTCCAATCCCTAACTAATGGGAAGGATAGACATATAAACATTTATACAATAAAAGTATCTTTTGGGGAGGCAGTACTGAGGATCAAACTCGAGTCCTTGTGCTTGCAAAGTTGGCTGGTACCACCAAGCTTAATCTCCAGTCCTGTTCAATAAAATATCTGTACAGACCAAAAAGATGGATGGTAGAATTAAGATAAAAAATTTAAAAGTGTCCTTGAGCTGGATCTTGAAAAATAATAATAGAGTTTGCATGGAAAAAGAGCAAAGGCATTCCCAGCATAAAAGCAAAGGAATAAGCTAGGCCTGTTAAAAGATGATGAAAAGTTCATACTTTTTTTTTTTTGAGACAGGGTCTCACTTTGTAGTACAGGCTGGCCCTGAGCTCAGCCTCAAACTTACATCACAGCAATCCTCCTGCCTCTGCCTCCCGAGTGCTGGGATTACAGGCGTGAGCCACCACACCCGGCACTGTGTATGTGGTACTGATTGCTGTTGGGCGTGAGTCTCCACGCCCAGTATTGTATGTGGTTACCGGGGATCAGAACCCGGGTCCTTGCGCTTGGAAGACAGGAGCTGGAACCACTGAGCTAAATCCCCAGCCCGAAAAGTTCTTACTTTTGGAGGCTGAGCCCAGTGGGTAATCTGGGCCTTGGAGTTCAAGCCAGAATGAGAGACTGTCTCAATCAGTCAGTCAGAGGTGGTGGTAGAGGGTGTGCTAAGGCTGACTACAGGACAGAGAATAATGGAGGAAAGACTGGGAAAGAGGAACCCATACTGGAGACCTCTGGCAAAAGGGCCTTATCTTTGAAGCAATTAAGAACAAATATGTAATTTTTAGAGAGCTTATTTTAGAAGTAGTATGTAAAGACTGGGTTAACACACAAGTCAAAGAATACTAGAAAAAAAAAACAACTAATAGAATTAGGAAGCTCCTTAATATCCAAGTGAGGGCCAGGGATATAACTCAGCAGTGTTATGGTTTGATCACCAGTACTGAGAGAAAAATAAACTCCAAGTGAGAACTGACTATAACCTTTCCCAGTAATGGAGGTGGAAGGTTTATATTAAGGAAGTTTCAAGGTAAAATCAGTGAGTGACAAATGGTTGGATTCTGGTTAAGAGGCAGAAAATAGTAGGATGATAACCAGGCCTGGGTTAGGAGAACAATGCTGCCATTATATGATAGAATCCAGAAGGGGAATGTATACAGTGCCTATAAGAAATCCACGTGGAAAAAAAAAATCCAAGTAGAAGTGAGGCATAGTAGTATATGCCTATACTTAGAACAGAGGTAAAAGAATGAACCTCAGAAAGGAAGGATATCCTCAGAAATGAGAAGGAAAAATCTGGCATAGAGACAGAAGAGAGGAAGGAACTTGAGAGAATTCATAACTAGTAGCTCATGTTTTCTCTCAGAAGACAAACTCTCTAGAAACATGAAGGCCAGGTATGGTGGCTCACACCCATAATCCTAGCATATGGGAGGCAGAGGCAGAAGAATTGTTGTGAGTTTGAGGGCAGCCAGGCTACATAGTGAGTTCAGGGCCAGTCCAAACTACAAAGCAAGACTCTGTCCCAAAAAAACTTAAAAGCATGAAATTATGGTGGGCTCAATCTATAAATACAGTTTCAGTTGGTGTAGAGGCTGAGAAAGGCTGAAATGATTCAACTAGAAGGGTACTAGGAACAAAGTGGCTGAAAAGACCACAGTAAGGCTCACGCTAGATAAGAAAGGAAGCCAAGCCAGACTGGGGAAAAGGGGAATGGTAGAGGTTCTGGGAGCATCAGGTTAAAGTAGATGTAGTCAGTATCAGAAAGCTGTACTAACAAGTTCCATCATGTAGACTTAGGGAGGGAGACTAGACAAGAGGACATGAGGTCATGAAAGAGCCAGTCAAGGAAACACGAAAGCCAGACTGCTGGAAAACTACAGGGTCCTAAAGGTCAGCAAATGATTGCTGGATTTGGAAAAGAAAGAGCCAGTGTCCAAAATCTTCTGTAGCAAGGAAAGAAAGTAGTAAAGTCAGACAACATAAGCTATAGAATGAGGAAATGTAGTATAGATGTAACTGTGATGATGGCCAAAAATACTGTCATCACTCCTTAGCCCCATAGAACACACAGTCTGAGATTACAAGACCAGAGATGCAGCAGAAATTGGCTCTGAAAAAAACAAGTACCTGGTAAAAAGAATATACTGAACAAACATTTAGAGAGCACAGTAAGAAGCCTTGGAGGAACCAGGTAGAAAGCAGAAGAACAGAAGAATAAAGGAATGAAGCCTAAATCCATAAGGCTGCTAGTGATAGAAGCAGAGGTATCAAAGCAACTAAGAAACGATTCATGATGGTCTTAACAGAGCTGGGAATGTAACTCGGTGTGGTACTTAGCTAGCATGCACAAGGCCCTGGGTTTGATCCCTAGCACCACAAAGGAAGAAAGAAGATGGCCCTGAAGGTCCTATTCCATGACCTCTCCCCAACTCTAACCACTATCACCATTCTTACAGACAGCAGGCGATAGATATAACAGGTCTTCTTTTGACCATCACGCCAAACCCGAGCCATGGCTTGTTCATCATTTGCTGGGTTCCAGTCAGGGTCAAACATGACCAGCCGGTTGGCACCAATGAGATTGAGGCCACAGCCCCCAGCTTTGCTGCTCAGCATGAAGACAAAATCAGGGCTCTGGAAAGAAAAGAATCAGGAAAGAGAACCTCTGTTTTTTTTTGAGACAGGATCTTGCTCTGTAGTTCAGGCTGGCCCTGAGCTCAGCCTCAAACTCACATCACAGCAATCCTCCTGCCTCTGCCTCCCGAGTGCTGGGATTATAGGCATGAGCCACCACGCCCGGCACTGTGGTATGTGGTACTGATTGCTGCTGGGTGTGAGTCTCCACACCCAGTATTGTATGTGGTTACTGGGGATCGGAACCCGGGTCCTTGCGCTTGCAAGACAGGTGCAGGAACCACTGAGCTAAATCCCCAGCCCCAAGAGAACCTCTTTTAACCAAATCTGTGAGGGTGCTCAGCCCAGCTAACTCTTCTCATACTTCTATTCTCATATCCAGACCAACTGTAACGGTAACTATTTTGCCTGCCAGCCCATTTCCCAACCTACAAAATCAATTTTCAACCCAACAATCACATCTGCCCCAAATAAAAACAAACAAACAAAAAAAAGAGCAGAGCCTTCTTACAGCTTCTCTATTGGACCTTAATCCTGATGTTACTGTATTGCTGGTGTAGGGACAGAGGCTACACACTTACCGATGGACTATTGAAACGCTCCACGACCTTGGCTCTCTTCTTAATGGACATCGTGCCATCCAGGCGGACATACAAATACCTGAAAGCGGGGAGGAGGGGGGCAAGGGGGATCAGTATTCAAGAAGAAAGCAGAACCCTTTAAGCTATGCTACTGAAGAAACTAATCAAACTTGAGGCTGCTCCTAGATAGCCTGACCCCTTCCCAAAGGGAGGGACTAGGATTCTATCCTAAGGGGAACGGGAGAGTACTTGAGGGGCCAATGGATACCCTCCTTGGAGGCAGGACCATTGTAGAAAGAAGTAAAGAGACCCCTCCAGGTAAGTCCTTCACATACTCACATCTTGGCCCATAAGTCAGAATACCTAATCTTCCTAGAGGGGCACTAGAAGAGGCACATCTTTGCTGGCCAGGTTAGGCTCTTCCCTACCTTCGTACTCGGCAGAGCTTCTCAAAGAGATCCAATGTCTGGGTGTAATTGGACACCAGCACTACTTTGTCACTGCTGCGACTTCGGGTCACCGCCAGAATATAATCAAGGACCAACATCTTACCTGAGAAGAGCAGCAACCATTAGTCCCCAACTGGCTATTCCACTTGGCCTACGGATGTAACTCTTGATATCCTTCTTCAACATAAGACAGCTATAGCATGAAAATAGCTTCCTACCCTCCATCTACCCCTTTCTCCTACGGAAGCCATACCATGGTAGAAAGAGCTCACCTGACAGCTGTGGCTCTAGAGTCTTAGAATTATAACCAGAGGGAAAGATATCCAAGGCACCCTCAAAGCCATCCTCCTCTTCTACACACTTGTCATATATCAAAGCTGGATCTGAAAAACCAAACAAACCACACCAAAAGGGTAGCTACTTTGTTCTCTGAAGTTCCATTTCAGTGCTCACCAGAAAGCCCTCGAGATGCCTGTGCCAGAAGGCTTTCCTTAGCACCAGATTCCAATTCTACCCTTCTAAGTCCCAACAGGGTACAGGTGGCATCAGGGTGGCATCCGGAATTATACACGGACAGTCTCACTCACTACTGCATACTCCCAATGAGGGCACTACTGTGAGGCAGGTTTGTTATTTTTAATCTGGGCTAACATTTTATATAAGTATCTATGCATGCAAGCATAGTGCATGGTCCTGCTCATCTCAAACATCAAGAATGGGTTGGGAAGAGGATAAGCTAAATTTTCCAAAGCAAAGGGTTCAGTCCAGGGCTGGAGATGTAGCTCAGAAATGGAGCACTTGTCTAGCATAAATGAGGCCCTGGGTTTGATCCCTAGCACAAAAACGGTCTAGTTTGTAGAATCACAATGCAAAGTCCAAACCACAGGTAGGATTAGAATCACATGCGGTCTCCATAAAGTCTGGACAAATTTCAGTAAAGTATACCAGACCACCTATAAAAGCCCCTTACTCTCACAGAGAACGCCAAGGCATGGGCTCAACTCACGATTACAAAGCTTCTTTAGTGACGTGATGGAAGAAAGGGAAGACACATTCATCTTGCCTTCACACAATTCTGCTGGCTTGGCTTGTCTGAGAAACCTCTTGTATAACTCACTCTGAAGGGGTGTAAGCCTAAAAAAAGGCAGCAGGTCAGTAGGAAGAGCTAGACCTCTGAGGACATGTTGAGATCATGCATCAGAAGCTAAACTTTAGCTATGCATTGCATACCCTTCCATTTAGTACCTGCAACAAACCACCTGCTCAATCTTCACAGGCAGATATTTAGAAAGGATATCAGATGTCCTCCGTATCAGACACCTACAGAAAAACAGGATAAAAAAGGCAAAGAGTGGAAAAACTACCATGCTACCTACTATAACAGGGACTACTCAAATGACCAAGACTCGCTCTCTTTTATACTATTCAGTGTCACAAACCCATTATCCCTATGGCAAAGGGTCTCTGTCATGGAAACACAGACGTTCCAGATAGTCTAGCATTGAGTGGTAGCTCTTTTCCCTTGGACAGGTTAGCTAGTCTTCAAAAGGTTGAGGTCTCCCATTAATTCTGGAGCTGTCAAGAAAAGCAAGCTGCAAACCACCAGACCCTTAGGAGTTTCTGCTTGCTTTTGCCCAAACACTGTGGTACTTTGGTTCATAAACAGAATTCTTTCCATGATTCTGGTCACAAACCAAATTGGATGAGAATCAAACCAAATTTCCCCACAAGGTCAACATTGAACATAACCATTAAATAAGATTCAGCTATTGTCCAATTCAGCTTGCAACCAAAATCTTGGAAAAGAATTAAGTTCAAGGGGCCAAGGATTTAGCTCAAGTGGTACCACACCTACTTTAGAAGCACAAGGGCCCGAGTTTGATACCTGGTACTCGTAAAAAAAAAAAAAAAAAAAAAAATTAAGTTCATAAACTGGGTTATCGCTATACCCGCTGCCACATGGTTCCCAGGCTCAATGAGATTAAGCCTTTGCCTCCTGGGCAGATAGCCAGGCAGTTGGGAAGGGCAGGAAGACTCAAGAATGTAACCCATCAAGTGTGCATACACATAATGGAAGAATCCAAGATGCACCTGTCCCTAGTTATGTGACCTCCACATTAAAATCAGTCTTTTTAACCTCGGAACTGTATTTATCCTTGAGATTTACCCTTACCTGCCAAGAATTATGGAGTCAGGGAAGGGAAAAATGGTGCTTAAGGTCTAAAATCAATTGACAGAAAGCTTCTTAAGTACTAACAATGCTCTCGAAGTATTTTGCTCAGGAGGCTCAGCTACCTCAGAAGGATGATAAATCAAAACCCAACCAGAGGGTCTAGGTCAGAATAAAAGCAGATACTAGGTTTCCAAGGCTCCATGCATTCAACAGTTACAGTCAGGGAAAAGACTGTACTCCCTCCTTAGAATCCCAGTCTTCTAGACGAAGCTTCCCGAAGTTGGCCTTACATGGCTGGGGTCATTACCTGTTCACAATGCTGATGAGCTCCTGCAGTCGTGCCTCCCCCAGCTGCCGATCTGCCTCATTGGCAGTTGCATCGCGACTCTTCAAAATTGGTAACTCAAAATGCTTCTTGAACTCCTGGGCAGTCCCTGAACAGAGGCAAAAAGGGAAAATTGGAGCCTGAGAAAGAAATTCTTTCCCTACTGCTTTTAATCATAGACTACCACTGTCATAAACTAAACCTCTTGCCTAACACAACAAAGCTAACAAAATATAACCCATTTCTATATACCAAATCAGAGAAGTAACAATACTTAAAGGCTAAACAGTGAGATGACAGATTAGAGAGCAAGAATATAATTAATTTACATTAAATATAAGACTAAAATTGTCAAGTTAGTACTTTAATCCAGGACTGGGGGATTGAACCCAGGGCTTTTCTACTAAGCTACTCTCCATCCCTTTTTATGTTTCACTTTGAGATAAGATCTTGCTAAATTACACAAGCTGGATCCAAATTTGCAATTCTCCTGCCTCAGCCTCTCTAACTGCTGGGATTATATGCATGTATCACCATGTGCACAGCTTAGTTTTGTCTTATCAATTTATTAATTTAAGTTTTAGTGGATTATTTTTGAGACAGGATCTTGCTTTTGTAGCTCAGGCTGGCCCTGGGCTCACTATGTACCCCAGGCAAGCCTCAAACTCACAGCAATCCTCCTGCTCCTGCCTCCTGAGATCAAACGTGAGCCACCACACCCAGCATTATGGTATGTGGTTACCAGGGATTGAACTCAGGACCTTGCGCTTGCCAGGCAGACACCAGAATCACTAAGCTAAATCTCTGGTGAGTTTTTCTTTTACTAAGTGCAACTATATATTGCTTCTAAAAGACGAAGTAATATACATTAATATAATTAAGTACTGATGTACATTACAAAGTGGATGAACTTCAAGATCATGCTAGGAAAAATAAGCTAGACACTAAAGGTTACATACTACATGGCTCCATTTACTTGAAATAGACAAACAGGCAAATTATGTGTGTTTTATACATAGGGACTGAACTTGGGACTCTGAGCCTGTGAAACAGGTGCTAGAAACACTGAGCCAAATCCCCAGTCCTGATTGGGCAAATTGGGAAGACAAACAGATTGGTCAGTGCCAGGATTCAGAACTAAGGAAGAACAATAAGTGACTGCCTAATGGACAGTTTCCTTTTGGAAGATGGTGTCTTACAACTAGATGGGGAGGAGGCGCTGCATAACAATGTACAAGAATTAAGTATCACTGAACTGTACTATCTAAAACAGTGAATTTTACAATACGTGAATTTTATTTAACAAATTTGATTAAAAATAAAATTCAACACCCATTCATGATTTTACAAAAACATACCCTAGAAAACCAGTCTGAAGTTGGGTCAGAGATATAGCTCAGTGCTGCCACACCTGCCTGGCAAGCTCCTGAGTTTGATCCCCAGTACTGGAAATCAATCAATCAAAATCAAGTATTTTATGTTTAGTGAAATAGAATGAAAATGTAATGATGAAATAGAAGTTTCTATTTTCCCAAGATTAGGAATGAGATCTACTATCACCATTTTTTGAGAAAGGGTCTTGCTACGTAGTTTAGGTTGGGTATGAGCTCACTATGTAGTTCAGGCTAGGCTCGAACTCCTGGTGATCCTCCTGCCTCAGCCTCTCAAGTGCTGGGATTGTAAGTGTATGCCATCATTCCTGACTTGTTACCACTTCTGTTCACCACTGTAATAAAGGCGCTAAGTGATATATAAAAGAAAAAGAATATAGGAGGCACGGGGTTGTGGGGTGGGTAGGGGAATGGGAAAAAAGAAAAGAAAAAGAAAAAGGAAGAGCTAAGAATTAGATGAAAGACATAAATTGTCATTAGTGGAAGACAGCCTGACTACGTGTAGAAAAATCCACACAATAAGATGACAGATTAAAGAGCAAGTATATAATTAAAGAGCAATTAATTTAGCAGGTCTACTGATACAAAGACTATCAGCCTATATCTAGTGAATATATACAAAAATTCTATTTATAAGCAATAATTATAAAATAGCATATAATTGCACTGAAAAGATTATATATCTAGAAACAAATCTCAAAGATACATATTTCTCTATAGAAAGCCATAAAAGATGACAGAATTTAAATATGGCCTAAACAAATAAAAGGATGTGTCATATTAATAGATTGGAAGATTCTATATGTATTATAAAAGTGCTAGATCTGGGTTGACAATTTAGCTCAGTGGTTTTGGAGTTTGCCTTACAAGTGCCCTGGTAACCACATACCACAACGTCAGGTATGATGACTCACACCCATCAGCAATCAGTACCACATACCACAGTGCTGGGCATGTACAGGCTCACACCTGTAATCCCAGCACTTGGGAGGCAGAGGCAAGAGGCTTGCCTGAGATACATAGTGAGCTCAAGGACAGCCTGAACTACAAAAGCAAGACTCTGTCTCAACAAAAAACAAAACAAAAAAAACAAAAAAACCCAAACATGCTAGATCTAAACCAGCTGTGGCAATGCACAACTATAATCCCAGCTCTTAACAGGCTGAGGGAGTAGAGTTGTGAGGCTTGATAGTTAGTTTAATTTGGACCACATAGACCTGGTCCGGAAAAAAAAAAAAAAATCAATATATAAATTTTATCTATATAATCAAAATCCAATTAAAGCTAAGGAGGTAGAGCTAAGGCTCAGCGGTAGGGCTTTTTCCTAGCATGCATAAGGACCTGGGTTATATTCCCAGTATTTGGAGTTGGGAGATGAGGGGATAGGAATCCAATTAGGGATTTTTGCTATTTGATATTTTGGCAGTACTGGAGATCAAATTTAGGCCCTTGTGCTTGCAAGGTAGGTATGATACCACTAAGATAAATCTTTGGCCCAATTAGGGTTTTTTATTTTGGTGAGGAAGACTGATAAAATAGTTCCAAAACTCACTTTCAGAACTGAAAAGGTGTAAGAATATCCAGCACAATGTTAAGACATAAGAAACTCCTATCTAAACTCCTGCAAAACATTGCCAGGCATGGTGGCATACATTGGTAATCTCAGAACTAGAGAGGCTGATGCAGGAGAACTGTTGTGAGTTTGGGAGACCAGTCTCAGCCACATAGTGAGTTCAAGGCCAAACTGAATTACATAGTGAAACCCTTTCTCAAAAACAAAAAGGAAAAAATCAAGGCCTAGGGATTTAGCTGAAGTGGTACTATGCCTAACCTGGAAGCACAAGAGTACAAATTCAATCCCGGTACTACAAAAAAAAAGAAACACAAAAAACAAAATATTTTTCGACTAAGGTGTAACTCAGAGTAAAGCATTTGCCTAGTATGTGTGAGGCCTGAGTTCAATCCATAGCATTGTAAAAAGAAAGCATAGTACTGAAAGTAGAAAGTATTGATAACAAGAAGACAAATAAGTGAGACAGAATAGTTAATAAACAGGGCAACACAAAGATCAACATTAGAGACACAAAGAAATAGCACTGCAAAGCAATACATAGAGGATAGTTTCTTTAATAAATGCCTGAATTCACCAGATATGGAAAAAGATGAGCCTTCATCACTACCTCAAACCACATATAAAAATCTAAGGTAAGGGGCCAAGGATTTAGCTCAGTGGTTCTGGCGTCTGCTTTACAAGTGCAAGGTCCCTAGTTTGATCCCTGGTAACCACATACCACAATGCTGAGTGAAGTGACTTACACCCACCAGCAGTCAGTACCACATACCAAAAATGCTGGGCACTTGGAAGGCAGAAGCAGGATTTCTGTGAATTCGAGGCTGGCCTTGGCTACACAGTGAGCTCAGGGCCAGCCTGAACTACAAAAGCAAGACTCTGTCTCAAAAACAAAACAAAAATTTTTTTAAACCCCCAAAACTAAGGTAAATTAAAGACTTTAATCTGAAAGGTAAATAATAGTATCTTTAAACACTTTATGAAAACCCCTCATCAAACTAGCAGAAATGAACTTCCTCAACCTAACAATCTTCAATTAAATAGACCTATTATGTGATGTAAATAGTCTAAAGAAAACTGAAAATGTATGTTCACATATAAAGATTCTTACATGAGTATTTATAGTAACACCATTCACAATAACCTAAGGGTGGAAACAACAAAATATCCCTCAACTGATACAGGGATGAACATTTCTAAATGGGCAAAGACAAAGTCAAAACTAGGTGTGATGGCACACCTGTCACCTCAGAATTTGGGAGGCTGAAACAGAAAAATCCTGTTTAAACCCAGCCTGAACAATTTAGCAAGAGCCTGTCTCAAAAAAAAAAGGGTCGGGGGTGGTGGAGGTCAAGTAATTCACAGAAGAGCTTCAAAGGTGAAAAGAGAGAGACAGTGACTAGAACTGTGGCTGGGGAGCTGGTGTGGCAACAATCACTCTGGTGTTAGTTATACAAATATGTTTATACTGATAATCTGGCTGCTCAAAGGTTCTCTACCAAAAGGGATTCTCCTGAAAATCAGGAAATTGGCGAGGCACTAGCGAATCCTTCTACAGAGAGCTATGTGTACCAAGTACCCAAATGGAGGTAGGCAGAGCGGGGGGAGGATAGGAGAGCGACTTAAAAATGCTTTCAGTTTTGCAAATTGAAAAATTCTGAAGATGGATAGTAGTAATGGCTGCACATTAATGCAAAAGTGCTTAATACCATTGAATTATGAATTTAAAATATGCAGAGCATACACACACCTTTAATCCCAGCACTCAAAAGGCAGTCTGAATACACCCTGGTTAACTTTAAATATTTTAAAGGTGGGGCAGTTAATAGCTTTTTGCAAAGGCCCTGGATTTAATCTCTACTACTGAAAAATGAAAATAAAAAGATTTTTAAAAAGTAAGAAACAAACAAACAAACTGCTCAAGACAGTCTGCTCTGAGGACAAATTGTTCTCGGGGAACTTGCCTGTGAGGCCCCTGCTGGTTTGCAGAGGAAAATGGCCAAAGTGTGCCCTGCTGAGTCACTGCAAAGCTAAGCCCGGCCTGCCAATGCTTTGCTACTCCCTGAGAAGGCTTCCTATAAGAGATTAGCTAAAGTCACTCCTAGGACAAGACCAAGCACAGCCCCTCTCCCATGGGGTAGAAAAGCTAGACTCTTACCCAGGATGCCTGAGTTAACAAAATGAACCAAGCTGAAGTATTCAAGTAGATCGTTCTGGATGGGGGTCCCAGATATGAGCACCCTCCGGCTGGTGTTCAAGCTGTCCAGGGCCTGATAAGTCTGATTCTCAGAGTTCTTGAGCCTGTGTCCCTGCAAGAGAATTAATTCTCACTCAGGGTATGATGTGGCAACCTTAAATGTCAGCAGTACAGTGAGGACAGGAAGTCACAAACGTTTCAGGTCCTGAGGTCTTAGGAAATTCAGCAGGGGGTCATGAGAGTTCATTCACCCTTTTTGTCAGCGAGAATTAGGATCAAAAATATAGACCGTCAGTTTGCAGATCACTGCTATATCGAGAAAGCAAGGATTCTCTTCATTCCTTTCCACAGTCCAGAACCCTGGTAGCTCCGGAGACAGAGAGATAAGTGGCCACATCGCAGCCTTGTGTCTCCAAGGAGTCAGGCCTGTGCACCAGTCAAGAACTTTCTGGGCAGGATCCCTTCTGCATTAGGCTCAGAGCTTTGTCTGGACCATCAGTATTAAAGGGACTCGGCCAAGCTCTTGCTTCCACCAGAACCTAGACAGGTACTCTGTGATGAACAGCCTCCCTTCGCGACTCTTCTCCATTCCCTCTCCTCCACTGTACACACACTTCCATAACTTCTCCTTTTCAAGCCATTTTCAAGAAAACAGTAAAGGATCCCTACACCTCTCTTTCTCCAAGAACCACACAGTCAAGATCAAGCTTGGGCCTTTTCTATATCAGCCTCATTTCCATTCCACACTAGCAAAGTCACACAACTCTGCCACCACTCATAGAATGAACAAAATATCAACCTTTGACAATAAAACTAAACACAAACCCTCTACCGACTCTCCTACTTGTAGGGATGGATGATTAAGCACAAGCTCTTTGGGACTATTAGCTTAGCACTTAAAACTTCTCAACTATGAGAAGCTGAAACAGGAAGAAACATGTTAAACTCAAGTCCAGTTTGGGCAACTGCAAAAAACAAACAGAATGCACTCTAGCCAGGCCCGCTGATGCACATCTGTAATTCCAGCACTTGGGAGGCTGAGGCAGGAGGGTTGTTGAGTTCAATGCCAGCCTGGGCTACACAGTGAGTTCAAGACTGGCCTGAACTACAGAGCAAGACCTTGGCTCAAAAAAAACCCAACAAAACAAAACAGTACTCTGCTAGGTCCCAGTTACACTCTGTGACACTCTACACAACTTATCATAGGCATGGAGGGTTTTTTTGGTACTAGGAATCGAACTCAGGGCCTCACACTTGCCAGGCATGCTCTGTACCATTAAGATACATCCTGGCTCTAGGAATGAACTTTTTCTCTTCCTTCAGTTTTTTGTTTTGTTTTCTTTTTGTTTTTTGGGATTGAACTCATGACCTTGCACTTGCGAGGAAGGCACCAGAATTACTGAGGTAAATCCTGCGCCCATCATGATTTTTTAATTTTTATTTATTTTTTCTTAAGGTTTTTTTTGGGGGGTTTTTTTTTTTTAGGTTTTTTTGAGACAGGGTCTCGTTTTGTGGTTCAGGCTGGCCCTGAGCTCAGCCTCAAACTCACATCACAATCCTCCTGCCTCTGCCTCCCGAGTGCTGGGATTACAGGCGTGAGCCACCGCACCCGGCTTCTTAAGGTTTTTTGAGACAGGGTCTCGCTTTGTGGTTCAGGCTGGCCCTGAGCTCAGCCTCAAGCTCACATCACAGCAGTCCTCCTGCCTCTGTCTCCCGAGCACTGGGATTACAGGTGTGAGCCACCACGCCCGGCACTGTGGTATGTGGTACTGATTGCTGCTGGGCGTGAGTTTCCACACCCAGTATGGTATGTGGTCACCGGCGATCCAACCCGGGTCCTTGCTCTTGCAAGACAGGCGCCAGAACCACTGAACTAACTCCCCGGCCCCATCATGAATTTTTTTAAAGCAGAGACTGTGACAGATTGGATTTAGAATTTCAACACCTGAAACAGAGCCATGAATAAAGTACTATTCAATGTTAGTTGAATAAAAAATTAGTTTAAGAAACACAGGGCCAGGGATTTAGCTCAGTGATTCCTGCGCCTGTCTTGTAAGCGCAAGGACCCGGTTCGATCCTCGGTGACCACATACAATACTGGGTGTGGAGACTCACGCCCAGCAGCAATCAGTACCACATACCACAGTGACGGGTGTGGTGGCTCACGCCTGTAATCCCAGCACTGGGGAGACAGAGGCAGGAGGACTGCTGTGATGTGAGTTTGAGGCTGAGCTCAGAGCGAGCCTGAACTACAAAGCGAGACCCTGTCTCAAAAAAAAAATACCACAGAATTTTAATTTTTAAAAATTACTGGAAACTTTAAGAACTAGCCCTAAAATGAGGACTGAAACTTCTGATCTGAACAGGGAAGAATGAGACCTGAAACCTGTAAATAAATTTCCCACCTGGGCATGATGATACACGTCTGTGATCTTAGCACTCAGGAGGCTGAGGCAGGATTGTTAGTACAAGCCCAGTCCTGCTCAACTCACCGACAAACTGTTCCCAGAAAAAGAAAAATTTTTTTTTTGAGACAGGGTCTCACCTTATAGATCAGGATGGCTCTAAGCTCACTATGTAGTCCAGACAAGTCAAATTCATAGTAATCCTCCTGCCTCTACCCCTCCGAGTGCTGGGATTACAGGTGTGAGTCACTATGCCTGGCATTGTGGTATGTGGTACTGGGGATCAACCCGGGATCTTGTGCTTGCCAGACAGATGCCTGAACAACTGAGCTAAATCCCTCGCCCTCAAAATAATTATTTTTGAGATAGGGTCTCGCTATGTAGTCCAGACTAGCCTTGAATTCATTATGTAGTCCACATTGACCTCAAACTCACAGCTATCCTCAGCTAGGACTACAAGTGTGTGCCACTGTGCCAGCATCAAAATAAAAAAGGTTTTAAAGAGCCTAGGAAGCCAGGTATGGTGATGTACACCTATAGTCCCAGCACTCAGGAGGCAGGAAGATCACCTAGAATGCAAGGCCAGCCTGGGCTACATAGTGAGTTCAAGCTCAGACTAAACCACACAGCAGAACCTGGTCTCAAAAAAAAAAAAAAAAAGAGCTGGGGATGTAGCTCAGTGCAAAAGCCCTGGGTTTAATCCCTACTGCTCAAAAAAAAAAAAAAAATTTTTTTTTTAAACTGAAATTTATATCTCTATTCTCATGTTTTGCAAAGTACTTCCAAAATACCCATTATCTTAATCTGGATAACATCCTTTTCAGATAGATTTGTGCCATTCACTGCACAAAGAAAATGAGACTTAGTGCTGAAAGTAATCCTTATCCTCAGCAAAGTGAGGGCTGATTTTATGGCTTCTGAGTAGTTATGAAGAAATTTACAGGGGCCAGAGATATAGCTCAGTGGTTCTGGCGCCTGCCTTGCAAGCAAAATGATCTGGGTTAGATCTCTGGTAACCACACACAGCAATGCCGGGCATGGAGACCACACTTACTAGCAATCAGTACCACACACCACAGTGCCAGGCGTGGTGGCTCATGCCTGTAATACCAGCACTCGGAAAGCAGAGGCAGGAGGATTGCTGAGTTTCAGGCTGAGATCAGGCCTGAACTACAAATCGAGACAGTATCTTTTTAAAAAAAAAAGAAAAGAAAAGAAAAAAATGTACACAGAGACATTATTCCACAGAACTGTATGTACTGGAGAAGAGCTGGGGCAAAGCCATCGTGGCTGCTAAAAGCAGGAAAGCCTGGAAAGATAACTTTCTTCCTGAGTCCAAACAGGACAAACTTTCTCCTGGAGCAGGACAGCTATCATTCAGGACTCTGGCTTCCTGCAGTTCCTGACCAGTGACAAAGGCTGACAAATAAAAGGAAAAGGAGTACAAGAAAGCTAGGGGGCTGCAGTATGGCAAACAGCAGCCTGTCCTTTGTGCTATGCATCTCACTTTCCTTACTATCTTCTAAAGCAGGCACTAGCTCTGGTCTCATTACTGGGCCAAGAAGTACTCTTAGAAGCTGCTTTCTGTGCCTTCTGGGTCAGCAGACACAGCACCCCGAGGGTGTATCCTTGCCCATGTCTAAGTATCGTAAAAATTTCAAGTAGGGTGTGGTGGCACCAACCTATAGTCTTAGCACTTGGGAGGCTGAGGCAGGATTTGCCATGCTTGAGGACCACCAAGTTTGAGACCAGGCTGGGCTACATAGTGAGTTCAGACCTAACCTGAACTATATAGTGAGATCTTGTTTCAGCAGCTAGCATCTATTATCTCAGCACGTGGGAGGCTGAGGCAGGAAGACTGCCTTGAGTTCATGGCCAACCTGGGCTACATAGCGAGTTTAATGCTAGCTGTAACTACATAGTGGGGCCCTGTCTCAAAAAACCAAAATAGGGCCAGCAATTTAAGTCAGAGGTTCTGCCATCTGCCTTACAAGTGTAAGGTCCCAAGTTTGATCCTCAATACAAAAAAAAAACAAAAAAACAAAAAAAAAAAACAACCCCAAGTCAAAATAAAACTACACACACAGGAGAGAGCGAAGGAGAGAGAGAAAGGAACATACCTAAGAGAAAAAAAATCTAGATGCTCTCCAGACCCAAAATGCCCGGCCTGAATTAGGGTCTTAGCACAGTACCCTCCAGGGTCCTAAGCAGAGGGCAGTGAGAAGCACACCTTATCCTAACCCGCTGAATCCTTTGTTCCTCCTAGGAGGAACAATCTATCAGGTAACCAAGAATTTTCAAACAACGGTCTTTGCATAAGGAAAAAATCCCAACCAGGATGGTTCACAATCACCAAGCTTGGAACTTAGCAGTAAGCTTTCTTTCTCCATCCCACTAGACTCCCTCAGATCCCTGGGTTGAGCTACAGTCTTTTTTTTTTTTTTTTTTAAGGTTTTAGAGACAGGGTCTCACTTTGTGGTTCAGGCTGGCCCTGAGCTCAGCCTCAAACTCACATCACAATCCTCCTGCCTCTGCCTCCCGAGTGCTGGGATTACAGGCGTGAGCCACCATGCCCGGCACTGTGGTATATGGTACTGACTGCTGCTGGGGTGAGTCTCCACGCCCAGTATTGTTATGTGGTTACCGGGGATCGAACCCG
Source organism: Petromus typicus (assembly GCA_004026965.1). Classification (NCBI taxonomy): domain Eukaryota; kingdom Metazoa; phylum Chordata; class Mammalia; order Rodentia; family Petromuridae; genus Petromus; species Petromus typicus. The sequence continues at coordinate 25,284 of PVIR01009042.1, read as the reverse complement.
GGTCTTTGAGCTTGTAAGACAGGCGCCGGAACCACTGAGCTATATCCCCGGCCCATGAGCTACAGTCTTTTAACTTGACTGAAAGAGCTCTTAGTCCTTGCTGGAGCTGCCAAAGTGTGCAAAGTGTTCCCAACACACTCCAGGAGGTGTAAACAAGGAGCAGCAGCTCCAAGTAGCCAAGTCCAAGAAAGTTCTGTGTGGCAGGAAACCTTCACCCCCTTCAGTACTAGCACCTCTGCCACTGCTCATGCATCCTGGGAAAGGAAATAGTTGCCAGGAAGAGACTACTGCCAAATTTCCCACAGACCCTGAAAGAAGGAACGAACTGCTGCTGTACAGGTTTTATCTTGTTCTGTTCTCGATGCCAGAATAAAAATCAGCACTAACTTCTACCAAGCATGGGAATACCAGGCGCTGGGAAGAGGCCTTTCCTCCACTTAGCCTGCTCAATCTCCACAATAATCCTACCAGGCAGGTTGTAGGCCTCATCTTCCTGATGCAGGTCTCTAACTCTGTCTCTCCACCCATCAAATCTCTCCTGCTTTTCTTTGATCTAAAAATACTTTCTGGAGGCAACAAAACCAGTCGGCCCACAGCACCTCACTCTTCTCAGAGTTTGAATCGGTAGATGAGTATCATGGGTCCTCCCTCAGTGCTCAGTGAGGAGACTTGAGATCGCCCACCACGCAGACTGCTGGGCACCTAGTACCTCGTCACAGATGACCAGCCCAACACTTCCTTTCTGAAGAACTCCAACGTGAAGGCGGAAAGTCTCATAGGAAATGATGAGGATGGGAGAAGGCACCCTGGCTCCACGCTGGTTCATGAATCCTTCTACAATAGAAAAAGGGGTCAAGGGAGCCGATCTGGACATCTTAAAGAAAAAATTAAGTTGAACTGAATTAAACAATATAGTTCTGATTTTTGAGACACAGTCTCACTTTGTAGTTCAGGTTGACCCTGAGCTGACTATGTGGTCCAGGAGAGCCTTGACTGAACTCACAGCAATCTTCTTGCCTCTGCCTCCCAATGCTGGGATTATAGGCATGAGGCACACCATACCCGGCATTGTGGTATATGGTTATGGGGGACTGAACTCAGGGCCTTGCACTTGCAATCCAGGCACTGAAACTATCGGGCTAAACCCCCAGCCCATAAATAATTGTTCTTAAATAAAGCCTTCAAATAAATTTCAACTGTTTTCAATGGAAATTTTCTTCTACTCCGTGGCAAGTCTCAACGATGGACACAAATGAATATACACATAAGAAGCAAGCAGCAGGCTGGGTGGAAGGCTCCATACCCAGCTTTTGGTCTATCTCATCCTTAGATCCTCCATCGATAGCCAGAGGTTGGATCCTTCCTCCAAGCCACTTCCCAACCTCATTGTACCAGTTCTTCACCAGGCTGGAAGGTGACACAACCACTGCTTTGTCAATTTCCGGCTTGCACTCTGGACTCTGGCGCAAAAGTGTCCACATCAATGCAATGCACTGCAGCGTCTTTCCCAGGCCCATCTCATCAGCCATAATGCAGCCATAGCTGCCAGGGATGCGCCGACTGGTGACACATTCCCACAGGAACTTCACTCCCTGGAAAATAACAGCACCTATAGTGCCACTGCCTCAGAGATGGCAGTCTCCAGGCTCAACCTCTACCCACACCTCACTTGCCTCACCCTTACCTCTCTCTGATGAGGCCGCAGAACCTTACTGAGAACAGGATCAACAACCACATGGACAGGGAGTTTTTCCCTGAGAAAACACAACAAAAAGTGAAACAAAACAGAAAACAAAAAATATGGTGCTCAGACATACAAAAGGGTAAAACTCAGGACATTGCATCTATTGACCCAGAAGTCACAGAAGCCAGAGGGAGCACTTTTGGGTTTAGTAACCAAACCAGACCAAGTTCCTGCTCTGGAAGGTAGAAAGTTAGGGAAATGGGATGGATTCCCTCTGTCCTTGCTTCACTCTTCCTCCTAAGAGCATGGCAGGAGGGGTAAGAAACCCCCCACTAACAGGACAGGACCATGCACAATTCCCCAGGCTCTCTCCTTTCCCAACCACTTACTCTCTGGATGGTGCAGATTCATGCTATCTCTCTGTAGCTTATTTCATTCTCCAAAAGAAATTATACCAGAAAACCATCCATTTTCCCAGGCATGCACTCTTTCAGAAGACCAAAACTGCACAAAAAAGACCAATGCACATACTTGTCGAGCTTCAGCTGGTCGTGGGCACTCAATGGGGGAGGCTCGTACAGAACCAAGGCACCTTCTTCCAGGGGGTCATGGAGGGCCCGGCGAATCCCAGCCCTTTTCAGGCCCAATGCCCGAAAGCCCAGAGGACCTAGAAACCAACAGCCTGTCACCTAAGCCTTGATGTTCAGGAGCTCAAATAGGCCCAGCTCAAATGTTCATCTTTAACATAAACTTTCCTGGGCCAGGGATATAGCTCAGTGGTTCCGGCGCCTGTCTTGCAAGCACAAGGACCAGTTCGATCCCCCGTAACCACGTAACAATACTGGGCGTGGAGACTCACCCCAGCAGCAACCAGTACCACATACCACAGTGCCGGGCGTGGTGGCTCACGCCTGTAATCCCAGCACTCGGGAGGCAGAGGCAGGAGGATTGCTGTGATGTGAGTTTGAGGCTGAGCTCAGGGCCAACCTGAACCACAAAGCGAGACCCTATCTCAAAAACCTTAAAAAAAAAAAACTTTTCTGAGGTCTCATATGAACCACTCTCTCCTGATGATTCTACGTAATCATCAGAATAAGGCCAAAGTTCTTTGTATTTATTTTTCTCATATAACTTCAAACTTTTACAGGGCCAAACCATCTCAATTCAAGTCAATGTGCGAAGGTCTGAAACACTGAAGAGGCCTTTCAAGTCTGAGAGCTTTTGAAAGCTTGCCTCCTCTTTCCCTAGCCTCAGTTTTAGAAAAAAGTGCAGTGCACTACCTAGGACAAAGGAAACTTGGTAGAAAGAAATTTCCCACACAGCTGACCTCATAAAGGAAATGCTAACGAATACACTGGGACTAAGAGAAGCTAGGTCCATCAGCCACCTTGGCCACCAGCCTTCTACGCACAGGCACACTTCCACCAAGAAGACAGAGGCAGCCAGTCCTGGAAGCCTCTGCTGGGGTTAATATAACCTTCACAAAGGCCTTACATGAGTCACCCCAAACAGTCATCATCTGGGAACTGACATCTTTAGTTCCCAGCTAAAGTTATATTTTCAAAAGCAGAGGTTTTGAATATATTGAGGTACATTCACACATTAAAACTAAAGAAATCTATAAGGTCTCCATTTTACCTTGATAATTTGGAATGGGAACTTTAAAAGGCTTTGACAAGATGCTTCGAATAAATGCTTCCTAAAAAAAAGAAAGGAAAAACAGAGATTCAGAACTGATGCGAGAGATTACAGGATGATTTTGCCATGATATGCTCCAGGTTAGGTTTTTATCACAGTTTCACCTTTTGGGTTTTCATGTACAGTTTTCCAATACACAGGAACAGAGGTACCCAGCCTGAGGTAACCACGAATCTCAGAATCATCTGCTCGTGCAAGACGATGCCAGTGAGGGTGAGGCAGTAGCTCAGTGGCAGCGACCCTGCCTGGTGAGCACAAAAGGTCCTGAGTGCCATACCCAGTACAACCCCTGCCCCAAAACAGACCAAGAAAGTGAGGAGAGCTGGCTGTAGGGTGGAGCACCTCGAAACCAACCACCCTATACTTACCTACTCAGTACTAAAAGAGTTCCAAAGGGTAGGTTTAAACATTGTTCTCTAGAGCAACATCTTCCCCAAAGTACTTATGATTCTTCTTTCCTTTTTTTTTCTTTGTTGCTGTTATTTGTTTTGCTGGGGATTAAATCTAGGGCTTTGCAAATGCTAAGGCCCACTGAGCTACAACTATAGTCTTTCTTTTTTTGTCAGATCAGTTGTACATACTACATCTAATTCTCACATCAGCCTCCCTAGGAACTAAACAGACCATCAATAAGTAGTGGTAAACTGGACATAGTGGCTCACGCCTATAATCCCAACACTTGGAAGGCAGAGGCAGGGGAATTGCTGTGAGTTTGAGGCTAGGCTGGGCTACATAGTGAGTTCAGGGTCAGCCTGAACTACAGAGCAAGACCCTGTCTCAAAAAACTAAAAAGAGACTAGTGGTAGCAGTAGTAATAGGAAGTAATATTAGTAACCAGAGCAAAAATGACAATAAGGATGACTAACAGTGTATGGTAGGAGCAGAGCTCACTTTCTTACATTCATGTTACCATCTACTCCCCACAGCACAAGAGCTGTACATTACTGGCATTTCATTTAGAGATGAAGAACTTGAGGCTCAAAGGGACTACGTCACTTCTCAAATTATGAAGGCATGACAAATACAGCACTTCACTAATTCTTGGGCCCTAACTTGTAACTGGTGGCCAACATGGCCCCAGTGCACCCACCCTATTGTGAACGGCCATGAAGATCAGCTCAGCACTAGCATGTTTTGCCCATGGAAGATACAAAAGAAGATAAGCCAGTTCCCAGGAAAAAGAAAGCAGGACAAAGGTGACAGGAAGCAAACCCGTGAAGACCTAGCGAGCCTCTGCACCAGTACCTTCACCTGGAATCAGTGCTATTCTGTGGGCCTCATGGCTGCCAGGGGCCTTAACCCCGAGCTGACAACTCCCCGGAAAGCCTGGTCCATACACACCTGGTCCTTTGGAGAATTACAATAACCTCCGAGCCTCAACAAAATCAGAGCTGGAACCCAAGAGAGCAAAGAGAATCCAAAAGCAGGGAATCTAAAGGTAAGTATAATGGGAGCACATTAGAGAAAAAAAAGATGACTCCTATCTCCCGTAAAGGGAAAAAAACTCCCAATTTGTCCTGAAAAAGAAGATTTTTTTTTTGAGACACGGTCTCACTATGTAGTTCAAACTGAACTTGAACTCACTTTATAACCTAAGCTGGCCTCACACTCACACAATTCCCTGCCTCAGCTTCCCAAGTGCTAGGATCACAGGTATGTGCCACCATGTCTGGTTTTTTAAAACTACTTTTAAACAGCAATGATAGTCATTGTACAAGATGGTAACAGAAAGTGATCCTTCAGCTGGAAAGATAAGAAGAAAAAGGAGCCAGACTCTAACTTCCTTTGCGGCCTGGCATCCATTCTTTTTTTCCCCTTTGAGACAGGGTTGTACCATATAGCCTATGCTGGCCTCATTTTTACAATCCTCCTGCCTCAGCACTGGGATCACAGGCATGTGCTGTCATGCTCAGCCCTTTAGCATCAATTCTAAAACTGAAGGATTATTTTCAAGATTATCCATACAGGAGGCTGGATTTGAGGCTCCAAATACCCAAAACTTTATGCTCTAAATCTAAAACAGACTTTCAGTAGAAGCCAGGAGCCACAGGTTTTAAAGAGAGAATTACAGGCTCATGCAACTGGTGAAGGAGCATGTGGAAACTTCTGGCCAAAAACACCTGATGCACAGCCTGCAGGATTGAGAAGACGCAGGCGCTAGGGATCTGGTCTAGCAACACCACTCTGGGGCAGCACAAGAAAGAGCTTGCTCTGCTCATTTAACTGCTGATAAGGCATACACCATCCCCTCCCTTGGATAAGAGCTCCCTTCTTCCCCACCAAGGCCAAAACTCGGGGCCTCCAGAGATTCGCTCTATCAGCTAGTCCAGTCATTCCTATATCTCAACCTCTCCCTCTCTGCTAGCGTTGCTCTAGGGGTGGGGGTGTAGCACAACATGCGCATTCAACCCCTAGCACTAAAGCATAACAAAAATTCCTTTGATCTCTTATCTCCTCTCTTCCACAGCAACTTGTAGAGAGCTGCTTGCCTCCTTCTTGGCCTCGCTTCTCTGCTCAAGGTTACCACTGACTTACACGACCCAAATTCCAAGGGACTGTTTGTGTCCTTATCATACTGGACAAAGTCAACCATTTCTTCTCAACTGTGTCCTCCCTTTGGCTTTTACTCCCCTCCATCCCCCACCCCTCCACCCCCGCTGGGGATCTCACTTTCAATCCCCTAATAACCACTCTGCCTGAGTCCTTTAAAAAAGTCAGTGCTCCTCGGGGCTCAGGATTCAGCCCTCAGTTCTCCCAACTACACATTTCCCCCAACCTTCCAATACATTCCTCTACACTCATGACTCCCAGATCTATTTCTAGGGTATACCTCCCTCTTAGCTCCACATTCAGGTCTGCTTCCAATCTTAACTATCCTACAGGCCATTCAAATGGTCATGCCTAATGCCAAGTATAGATTAAAAGGGTTTTTTTTTTGGTTTTGGGGGTTTTTTTGATGACCACATTGGTATAAAGACAAATACAATCCAGACTGGAGTCTTTGCTAGAATTTTTTTTTCCCTTCTGATTTTGAAAGAAACTAAGGCCACTGCTGCTGGAGTTCGTAAGTAAAGGAATCTGTGAACGACAGCTGGAATAAAGCCGACTGCCTGCAAATCATCGCAAGACCACTCAAGAAGCAAAAGAAAAGTCACTTGCAAGGGCGCCCTCTGCTGGAGAGATGAAGAAACTTCATCATGAGAGAGGGGACACTCCCTTCAGCATCTCATCTGGTGTGAGGATTGTTCAGCACCAAGCTGTTGGTGCTTGCAGGAGACAACAACGGTCCACCTTGCCTTTCTGAAACAACCATCCAATGTGCCAGTGCTGCCGAATGTGTAAAGATTAGGGCAAGACATCCAGGTGCACGCCCAGGTGAACTCGCTAAGCCTGAGAAGCCACTAACACAGGAAACATTTCATCCACAATAAAGACAATCTTTCTGTTAATGGTAGTTCTAAATGTTAGATGATTGTAAATGGAAAAGAGAGAAGAGGATTCAAGTTTTGGTGATTTTTTTTATTTTCATTTGTGTGTGATTTTTTTTTTTGTTTTTTGAGTCAGGGTCTTGCTCTGTAGTTCCAGCTGGCCTTGAACTCATTATGTAGGCTAGACCTGAACTCAAGGCAATCCTCCTGCCTCTGCCTCCAGAGTGCTAGGATTACAGGCATGAGGCACCACGGCCAGCAGTGCGATATGTGGAACTGGGGTTGAACTTGGGACATTGTGCTCACCAGGCAAATGCAGGAACCACTGAGCTAAATCCCTGGCCCTATGTGTGAATTTTTAATACAAATGCTCATTGGGAAACCATTAAAGCAAGTCAAAATATTTCAATGGTTCAACTTCGTAACAAATATAAACTTTATTATAACAACTGTTATAAACTTTACAGCAATTATAAATGAGCTTCTTAAATTATTCTGGACAATGCCATGAATTGTTTTTTGTTCTTTTTTTGAGGCAGGGTCTTGTCACACAGCCCAGGCTGGCCTTGTATTTGTGGGTTCAAGTGGTCCTCCCAACTTAGGCTCCCAAGAAGCTGGGACTCCAGCAGGCAAATACCCCCATGCTTAGCTGTGATGGATTTTGTTGATTTGCCTTTACAGGGCCTTCACAAGAGCTACATCCCAACCCCTTTTAAAGTTTTAAGATATCACTTCACTGGTTGCTTAGGCTAGGCTTGAGCTTGTAATCCTCATGCCTCAGGCTCCTATAGTGCTGGGATTACAATTTTGTCTCACAACACCCAGCTAACCAACTGTACATTTCTTAAAACAAGTAAATTTCTTACTGATAGCAACTAAATGGTGTTTATAGCATTTTCATCTTATAGTAGGGGCCATCATTTATTATTGTCTTCTCAGTTATCCTACATATAAATGCATGTTTTTAATATTACCTGTCTTGTGTTGTGACCCTACTGGTTTGATACTCAAATATATTAAACCATTTTTAAAGGAAGAATTAAAACATTCTTTGGGCCCCTAAAGTATTATGGGCATGTAAATAAGGTACCCTCTTACCTTCCTCCCACCAAATGTTAATCCTCTCCTTTGCTATCTCAGTAAACGTTGCCACCATTGATTCACCTTCTCCATTTCTGAAATTTCAAGTTCACTTTAATTTCCTTTACCTCACATGCAATCAATACAAAGTCCATTTATAAGTCTGAAGTATCCCGCCAATCTACTACTGCTGCTCATCCCCACACACCCAAACACCGAGGCCAGTCCATAATCTCCTGTCTACCAACCTACAGTAGCTTTCCCACTGACTTCCTACCTACAGTCTCCCACCAGCTCACAATGGATTTCCTATGCTACAACTGCCACACACACTTGAAATACTGCAAAAGGATGAAGGATGATGGAATAAACCCGTTATCTCAGCTATTCAAGAGGCTGATGTAGGGGGCTGGGGATTTAGCTCAGTGGTTCCGGTGCCTGTCTTAAGCGCAAGGGCCAGGTTCAATCCCCGGTAACCACATAACAATACTGGGCATGGAGACTCATCCCAGCAGCAACCAGTACCACATACCACAGTGCCGGGCGTGGTGGCTCACACCTGTAATCCCAGCACTTGGGAGGCACAGGCAGGAGGAATGCTGTGACATGAGTTGGAGGCTGAGCTCTGGGCCAGCCTGAACTACAGAGCGAGACCCTGTCTCAAAAAACCTAAAAAAAAGAGACTGATGTAGAAGACTATAAATTTGAGACTAGCCTGGGCAGCTCAGTGAAAGCCTATCTTAAAAGAGAAAATAGATCCTGGGGATTTAGCTCATGTGGTACCACAGTTACCTTGAAAGCATAAAGGACTGAGTTTGATCCCTGGTACCATTAAAAAAAAAAAAAATGAAAATAGCTGGGCATGGTTGCACACACTTATAATCCTAGCACTTGGTAGGATGAGGCAGGAGGATTACCACATGCTCAAGGGCTATAGAATGAGACTGTCTCCAAAACAATAAAATAATAATAAATAAAGCCAGGTATGATAGAAGGAAAATAATGGAACTAAGCTTTTGTCAAGGGCAGGAGAGAATGGGGAAAAGAGAGGCAGCATATAGAAGCAAATTCCCTATGATGAGTGTCATCATTATGTGTATCTAAAATGTACCAATAAATCTTTTGCTTAAAAAAAAAAAAGTCAGATGTGATGGTGTACACTTGTAATCCCAGAACTCTGAGAGGCTCAGGGCAGGAAGATCACAAGTTTGAGCCCAGCCTGGGTACTGAGGAAGACCCTGTTTCAAAATAGAAAGGGTACCTGGGATTAGCTCAGTGGCACCACACCTGTCTCGGAAGCACAAGGTTCTAAGTTCAATCCTTGGTACAAAAAAGAAAGAAAGAACTAGGAATATGGCTCAGTGCCAAGGCCCTCAGTGCAATACCCAGTATCACAGATGCAGAGCCATCCTACTCCCACTCTGCCCACCTCTCCAGTTCTCATCTCTCACCATCATCTCCCAACTTCCCGCATTCCCCACTCATCCAGCCACGCTAAACTCTTCGAGACCTGCCTCGCTCTCCTGCTGCTGGACACTCTGCAGGCTGTTCCTTGTATCTACAGTATTTCTTACTCCCTTCCCTAACACTCATACCACAGCACCTGGAGTCAGATCTTCCCCAGACTTCTTTAGGACCAGTTGTAGTCTCAACACAGTTGCAGTTACCTGAGACAAACTGAATGAATCCTGAAGGAAAACCATCCCAGCTGGCCATAGATTGTTTTAACACCATTTAAGAATTTAAATGTATTATCCAGTGTTTTCTCTATAGAAACAGATGAAGAAAACTCTCACTAAACACAAGGGATGGTGAACACAGTTCAGCATGGTGCTTCCCTCTAGGGGTGGGAAAGAAATAATGGATTTGGCAATATTCTAGTCCTGATGGGACTCATAGGTTTTATAATTTACACGTTTCATATATGCTTTTGTACTGATCAAATCTTTTAACTAGCCTCAGTAATACATCAACACTCTCATTTTCTCTTGAAAACATCCCTCAAAAACCTTATGAAAAAAGCTTTGAAGTTAGGGAAACAATGTACAGTACCTGTCATAGTGAGAGAAAAAACTACAGGACTCTAGCCCTCCAAAAAGCCATGAACAGTGACCACTCTGGCAGCACATATAATGAAACTGAACAACACAGGGAAGATTAGCATGGTCCTCCAGCAAGGAAGATATGCAAATTCAAAAAGCAAAAACAAGCCAGCAGTGGTGACAAACTCCTGTAATTCGAGCACTCCAGAAGCTGAGGCAGGAGAACTTCCATGAGTTCAAGGTCATCCTGGGTTACATCCTGAGTTCAACATTAGCCTAAACTACATAGTGAGACCTTGTCTCAAAAAACAAAACAAAAAAGGGGCACAGATTTAGCTCAGTGGTTCTGGCACAGAGGCCCAAGTTTAATTCCCAGTGACCACAAACAATGCTTGGCGTGGTGACTTATGCCCACCAGCAATTAGTATTACATACCACAGTGCTGGGCGTGGTGGCTCACACAAAGGCAGGAGGATTGTTGAGTTCAAGGACCAGCCTGAACTACAAAGTGAGACCCTATCTCAGAAAGACCCAACAACAACAGAAAAACAGGGCCAGGAATGTAACTCAGTGGTACCACACCTGCCTGGTGAGTGAAAAGTTCAATCCTCAGTAGCACAAAGAAAAAAACAAAAAACAAACTGTTCAGTTGCCATGAGAATCCTGATTCCAACATCCCTCCATGACAACTTCCTCCTCTATCTTAGGAATCTTAGACAACTAAGATCTGGTACCCACGCAGTCATCAAAAAGAGAAGACTCTACATCAGAGAAACATCTCCCAGCAGGTCACAGAAGCTGTGGACACGTAGGCTGGCACTTTGAGAAGATGCAGAGTCTACTGAGTAGGAACAGAAGTGGTAGTCTAATAGTAGTAGTAAGCTAAAAGCATCTGGCAAGTTGCACTTCTGACTTACATGTTGACTGCTATCAAGACAGGGTGGTCGATTGATTAGCTGAGTCAAAGGTTTCCGAAAAGGAGACTGGAAACACTCTTGCATCTGGGTCTGACTGCTGGATTTCCGTTTCTTAGGTGTCTAGCAAAGAGAAATGGGAAAGCTAAAGTCTGGAAGAACAGAGAGATCACCTAAAAGGCAACCAGCATTTAAAAAACTTCTTGGGCCAGGGATTTAGCTCAGCGGTGCTGCCGCCTGCTTAGCAAATGCAAAGTCATGAGTTTGACCCCCAGTACTGCAAAAAAATTAAAATAAAAAATAAAGTGCTTCTAGAGCTGGGCATGGTAGCATACATTCATTGTCCAAGAGAATCTTGAATTCATGGTTTAAAACCGGCCTGAAATAAAGCAAGATGGTATATCTCCATCTCAGAAAAAGATCCAAAGCCACTGACAGTGGCACACACCTGCAGTCCCAGCCCTCTGGAGGATCATCATGAATTCAAGGTCAACCTTGACTACACAGCTAGATCTTACCTCAAAAATTAAAAAATAAATTACTGTATATGAGCATAAGCAAGAATTCAGAAGGTCAGTATCTATATCTCACTGGGCTCAGAATCTTAAGGCAGGTTCCGAACACTCTACTTTTCTTTGACACTAGATAAGAGACAAAGAGTAAATCAGGAGGGCCAGGATTTAGCTCAGTTCACTAAGCCCACCTCAAAAGCCCAAGATCCTGAGTTCAATCCCCACGTTAGCGAAGCTGTGGAGCCTTTTCCCCCTCAAGAGTCAAAGGAACAAACCTAATCTGCTCTTTGGCTTTGGCACACACCCGACAGTATATTACCTTTTGGTGAAGCTCTCAGAGGACAAATAGTTTATTAATCTTGTTCGGTGCCTGGCAGTTAGCAAGCATCTATTAAAAGCTTACTGAACATAGGAAAGAGACTTCTGGAGATGCCTATGAAATCCCAGAAACCAAGTCCAGTTTTCCTTTCTGGCAACAGCCCGGCACCCCCAGCTTTCCTATCCGCCTTAGCACTCACCACTGCCCCAGGCTGCCAATCTTCATCATCAGAGGGCGTGCCGTCTGGTTTTCTTTTAGCCAGCTGGCTCGGAGCTAAGCTCCTCCTCTGTCAAGAAAGACAGAAAACTGAGCACCTGTAGGAATCCCACGGCCTGGGCCCATTAGACTCAGGCAAAGGGTTCTTCCCAGACTCCCCTAAACCCACTTACCATCCTGGTCCCCGGAACAAAATGTTAAGTATCCATGGGCCAAAAGTCAAAAGCACTCAGCAGCAGAGAATGAAGGATCAGGGCGTCTAAAACCGGCACCGCTACATCCTCGAGAAGATGGGCTAATTAAAGAGGGATTATGAGTGAAGAGATTATAGCTAGCGGCTGGGAAAAGGGTCCAACCTGAAAATGTCGGTAACCAGTGAGGCAAGGAAAGAGACAAAACCAAAGAGGAAACGTCCAGGCAGAGACAAGTAAGTCTGGAATGGAGAAGGCAGACGGAGACCCAGAATTGGCAGGGCTGAGGCGCAATGGTCTCAGCAGCGGTGAAGAGGGGAGGCAGCTACCGCGAAGTGGCGAAAGAAGGGGGCGAGTTAAAGCCAGAGGCCTGGGGAGGGAGAGGCGCCTGCGTCTGGAGGGGGCTTTCCCAGGGCGGGAGAGCGAATGCCAGCCGAGACTCAGGAAGGTCGGGGAGAGACCCAGGAAGGACCAGTAAGACGCCAGAGGTGCTAAAAGAGCGACTGAGACGGACGGAATCCACGCCACCCTCCCCAACCTTCCTCTTCCCAAAGCGCGCGTTAACAGCCGCCAGACCAAGTCAATCGAACCTCCCGCCAAACTGCCGACGCTTCATCTATTGGCTGCGTTCGATGAGATCAGCGCTCCTAACACGCGTAAGGGGCGGGCCAGGCTGTGCTCGCTGAGCTGGCCCCGCCTGGCGGCTGGAGAGGCTCCTCCCGCCCGGCTGGGGGTGTGGGCAGAGGCCTCGGGGTGCGACGGAAGCCGGCCCGGCAGGTCTTGGCGGCGGTGTCTGCAGGTCTCGGAGCCCGGGAGAGCCTGCCTCGGCCCCCCACCAGCTTTTGTCACTTAATGGAGAGCTCATCCGAGGCTGGTTTCCCCCATACTGGGCCGCAGAGGAATCTACCACCTGGGGTTTAGATAAAGCGGATTTCTGCGAATTGGGGTCTTTCTCAGAGCGGATCGCACCTTCGCTATCTTGGACCTGGAGATGGCTAAGGGAGATGATCGAAGGGGGCCAGCCCCCCTGGAGGTGGTGATCCGTGGCAGGGAGAGTGGAATGTGACTTTCTCATCTGTGGTGGCTTGGGAGAAGCTAATTTCCCCCCTTGATGGAAGCGTGCATTTTGGAGTCAGAGTAGTGTAGCAGTATGCTCCCCCCTTACTCCTGGACATAATATGTGCAAAGTGTTAGGCAGCTCCCCACTATTAACGTAGTCATTATGTACTACAAACATGTACTAATAAAAATAAAAACATTTAAAAAGTGCTTAGGCACACAATGCCCCTGAAGGACAGGGGTAGGCAACAGAGCATGCGTTGCAGTTTAGACACAAAAATGTCAGCAGCTGGTAGTGATGACCCACACCTGTTATCCCAGCACCGCAAATGGAGAGGCGGAAGGATTGTGGCAAATCTGAGGGGAGTCTGGGCTACTTGATGAGGTCAAGACCAGCCTGAAATACATAGTGAGACCTTTTTTTAAATAAAAAATATCCCACTATATAGTATATTTATAATCAATCAGTTTATTAGGTCTCAAACCTAAAGCAATCCCACAGAGCACTGACATTTTAAGATGACCTCCTTTCTGACACCTGGCCGTCTAAAACACAACACGTATAGCATTTCTGGCTGCCCCAACCTTCAGCCCAGTGGTTATCAGAAAATCAACTGTTTAAAGACCTTCTTGACTTGGGCTAGGATCTGATTTAAATTAAGAATCTTCCACAGGTTTCTTACATGATTCAAGTCCCTGTGGAAGCATTGACCATCGAAAAAGGACAAGAAGACATTTTGAATTCCAAAGTAATTTCTAGGTAAAGTTTCAATATCACAGTTACTGAACCCCAGGATTCACTTTGGTGTGTATGAAAAGGTGTCCAAACTTGCACTGGCTTCATGGCACTGTCCGTCTCCGATTTGATTGAAGGCATAGCTCGACTTTTTACCTGCACTTCAGCACACCCACCTGTGTCTGAATTCTTTCATCCAGGGCACAAAGACCTAAAAACCAAGAAAGTGAAGGGCTGGTTTCTTGCTGTGTCAGGCCTGGATTCTCCAGTGACAAAAGTACTTACCACAATTCCACGCATATCTGAGGTGCACTCTAATAATGACACATGGCAAGTTACCACCATACACTTCTAACCTTCTTAGATGTAACAGTTCGTTTAATTCTCACAACTGTGAGGCAGGCTTATTATTGTCTTCAATGTATTAGCGAAGAAACACAGAGTATAAGAACTTGTCCAAGGTCACACACCAAACACATACAGCCAGAGCTTGAACTTAGACCGTCTAGCTCTGGAGTTCTCCTCCACAGAGCTATGCTGAATTCAGAGTTTGGTAGGACCTAAAGCTTTTGTAAGTATCCTTGGGACACTCCATTTTAGATACCTGCATTAATATTTATATAGAAAGAAAAAAAGAGACACACCCAATTGTGGAATCCCAGAGATTTAAGTCCCTACCTTCTGAAACTCTAGTAATTATTCAGGAATGTGTCCATAAAAATATTTCCTGGACACGTGAGAGGCTAAGGGTACAATCCCCAGTGCTGAAAAACAAGAAAGTACTTCCTGGAGCTAGGGGTGTGCTCAGTGGCCAGGAGCTCATTCTCTAGCCCCAAAGGAAGAAAGAAAGTTGCTTCAGAGAGTGAGGCTGTAACTCAATAGTGTACTGCGGGAGAATGTGCAAACTACTTGGTTCAGCACCCCAAAGGAAAAAGAAAACAAGGAGGAAATACTTTGTGTTGAAATCAGGCTTCTTCCAGTTAGAACACCGATTACAAGGACCTCTTCCCAGTAGCTTTCAGCACTCCCAGAGTCTGCAGATAAGACCTTCAAGATTACTCTTAACTTCATAGCAAATCTACTTCTGATAATAATTATTACTATTTGGAGGAATGGAATAATGTTTTATTTACTGATTTTTTTTTTTTTTTTTGAGATAGGTTCTCACTCTGTAGTGCAAGCTGGCCTTGGACTCACTGTGTAGTACAGATTGGTCTTGAACTCATAGCAATCCTCCTGCCTCAGTCTTCCAGTGCTGGAATTATAGGCACACATCACCAGAAGCAGTATTTACTGATTTTTTTTAAACTAATATTTTGAGATAATTCGTATGAAGTTCTGAGAAATATGCAGAGGTCCTACGTACCCTTAACCATTTCCTCTAAGGTAACATTTGCAAAAAAATATAGTATCCCTAGGACTGGGGATTTAGCTCAGTGGTTCTAGCACCTGCCTTGCTAGCGCAAGGGCCCAGGCTCAATCCCAGCTAACCACATATAATAATGTTGGGCGTGGTGACTCACGCCCACCAGCAATCGGCACCACACACCACACTGCAGGGCATGGTGGCTCACATCTGTAATGCCAGCACTCGGGAGGCAGAAGCAGGAGGATTGCTGTAAGTTCCAGGCTCGCCTGGGCTACATAGTGAGCTCAGGGCCAGTCTGAACTACAAAGTGATACCCTGTACACACACACACACACACACACACATACACATATTATCCCTAGCAAGCAAGATGTTGAACAAGAATGAGTTCAAGACACATCGCATTCCCATCCCCACAAGGATGCCTGCTGTTGTTCTCATACAGCCATACTCACCTTTCCCCCACCTTTCTTCCTTAGCCCTTGACAGCAATCTTCATTTCTATAGTTGTGAAACTTCAAGAATGTTAAAATAAAGGACTGTTATATAACTGGGCCTGGAGTATGGTTCAGTAATAGATCCACTTACCTACCCTGGAATTATATACTATACCCTTCTCTTTCTGCATGTTTTATTTTGGATTGGTTTTTTTGGTACCAGGGATTAATTCATCAACTTGTGCAGGTGCCAGAACCACTGAGTTAAATCTCAGCTCCGAGATTTGGATGTTTACCTGAGTACATAAGTACTGGGTGACAAGAGGCCGATGAATCTTCCGTTAACCTGATTAACCAAAGTTGTTTGTATGTCAAGCTGGTTGTAACTTGAGGGTTCCACTGTAAGTCCTAAAAATAAAGACTTATTACCAAAAAAAGCTAATGAGATGGAGAATGGGAAGGGTTCATCCCACCTGCCGTCAGGGATTAAACCCAGGACCTTCACTCTGACTTACTCAGTTGCCCAGGCTTGGCTAAACTTGCAGTCCTTCTGCCTCACCCTCCCAGAGTGCTGAGATCACAAGCGTATGCTATGACACCCAGGAGAAATACATTTTTTGTTTTTTGTTTTTTAAATTGTTTTGCAGTACCAGGGATTAAACTCTGCCCCTGTGCTTCCAAAGTAGGTGTGGTACTCTGTGAGCTATATCCTGGGCCCTTGGAAGTGCATTTGTAAAATGTTTTCAGTGTTGATATTGGTGGTAGTGTTAATATTGCCACTCCCAGGTGGTGTCATACCTAACTGCTGAGAGCCACTTGTCTGCTTTGTGCAGGTCTCATGCAGGCCAAGCATGACATTTTGTATCTAAAATGAAAGAAAACAAGTAAATAATTACAGTCTATGATCTGCATCCTTGAAAACCAGCATTCTTGATATGAAAGAAACCCATCTAAGGAGAAAAGGGATTAGGCAAAGATTCTTTAATCTTGGATTTTTTTTTTTAGACTTTTTTATTTGTTTGTTTTTTGTTTTTGAGACAGGATCTCACTTTGCAGTTCAGGCTGGCCCTGAGCTCACTAAGTAGTCCAGGTGAACCTCAAACTCGGCAATCTTCCTGCCTCTGCCTCCTGAGTGCTGGGATGACAAACATGAGCCACCACGCCCAGCATGTAATCTTAGTTTTTTGAGGAATCTCCATTCTCATTTCCACAGTGCTTGCACCAGTCTACATTCCCACAAACAGTGGAGAAGGGTTCCTTTTTCTCCACAACCCCACTAGCATTTATTATTGGTTGATTTCTTGATAGCAGCCACTCTTTCTGGAGTGAGATGAAATCTCACTGTTTTCATCTGCGTCTCTCAAATGACCAGTAATGCTGACATTTTTTCATGTTTCTTTGCTTTTACTTCTTCATCTAAAAATGTCTGTTCATTTCAGATGCCCACTTTTGAAATGAGTCTTTGAATTTGGGGGATTAGTTTTTTAAGTTCTTTATATATTGTAGATAGTAGACCTTTGCCAGAGAAACAGCTGGTAAAAATTTTTCCTCACATTATAGGTTGTCTTTTCACTCTGTTGGTGGTTTCTCTTGCTCTATAGAAGCTTTTTAATAAGATGAGATCCCAGCGGTTGATTCTTTATGCTACTTCTCATGCTACTGAGGTTCTGTTCATAAAGTCTTTCCCCATGCCAGTGTCTCCAAGCGTTCTACCAAACCTATCTCCCAGCAGGTTTAGCGTTTCTCTTTTAGTATTCACATCTTTAATCCACTTCAATTTCAGTTTAGTACATAATGAAAGATGAAAGTCTAGGGCAGGGGAAAGCAAAGCAGGGAAAGAAAAAAAATTGATGGTAAAAAGGAAAAAAATGGAAACAAAGTTTATGTATATAGGGAGGAAGGGTGTTTGAGGGAGGGCAAGGGAATGAGAAAAAATAAGAATCAAGATACATCACATACAGGTACAAATTCTCCATGAGGAATGGGATCATAATGTATTCCTAAATGTAATAATAACTCAAGTTATTTTTTAAAAATTAAAATTTTATGCCCATCAACTGATGAATGGATAAAGACATGCTTTTTCATTGTTTTTCTTTTGAGACAGGGTCTCACTTTGTAGTTCAGGCTAGCCCTGAACTCACTTCGTAGCCCCAGCGAGCCTTGAACTCAGCAATCCTCCTTCCTCTGTCTCCCGAGTGCTAGAACTACAGGCATGAGCCACCAGCCTGGCATTGTGGTATACAGTACCCGGGATTGAACTCAGGACCTTGTGCTTGCCAGGAAAACACTGGAACCACTGAGCTAAATCCCCAGCCCAAGATGTGTTTTTTTTTTAATGTATTAAATTTATGTAGCTTTAATTCAACTAGCATAACTTTGAAGCTTAGACTACATCATCCCACAATTTGAGATATGAATGAATTATTTAATCCATCATAAAATGCTTACTAAAAACATCTTAGGCCGGGGATTTAGCTCAGTGGTTCACCTGTCTTATAAGTGCAAGGGTCCGGGTTTCAGCCCCCTATAACCACATATAATACTGGGCGTGAAGACTCATGTCCACGTACTACAGTGTCAGGCGTGGTGGCTCATGCATGTAATCCCAGCAGTCCCAGCACTCAGGAGGCAGAGGAAGGATTGCCCAAGGCTAGCCCTGGGCTACATAGTGAGTTCAGGGCCTCTATAAAGCAAGATGCTGTCTCAAAACAATAAATACATAAAAATTTAAAACATTAAAATAAATTTTAAAAGAAGCATGATGTATCATATACAGGTACAAACCTACCTGGCAAGAGTGAGGCCCTGAGTTAGATTCCTAGTACTAAAATAAGTAAATAAATGTGTCCATAAAGGTTTTGCTTCAAAAATATTTTAAATTTTAAAACATCATCCTGCTGGACATGACCGTTCATGCCTGTCACTTTAGCCCTCAGGAGGCTGAGGCAGGAAGATTGAGTCAGTTCAAGGTCAGCCAAAACTACACAGTGAGACCCTGTCTCAAAACACCCAAAAACAAAACAACACAACAAAGCCATTGTCACGTTAAATCACTAAATTGAAGTGGAGTTTGTGATCTTCCTGCCTTAGTTTCTCAGATAGCTGATAACAGAATATGCCATTATGCCCAGTTTAAACTTTTTTTTAATAAAAAGGTTATCAGAAATTAAACAATAATTATATTCAATTATATAGTATTGAGACACTGTTAACTTTGGGGGTGCAATAATGGTAATGAAAATTCTTATCTTTTAACCATACAAACAAAAACATTTATATATCCATTGATATGTTAGGTGGTTTTGCTTCAAAATAACCTTTCCTAGAGAATAAATAAACCATGATTGTAATGAATTGACTATTACAAAAGCTAAGTGACAGGTGCATGAGAATTCATTACTCTAGTTTTTTCTAATTTTTTATGCTTGATATTTTATTTATTTTCATTACTCAAAAGGGCAAATCCCAGGCCCCATGCACCACAGGGAAGCACTCTGAGTTACACTCTCAGCCCCATGATTGATATTTTAAATAATATAAAACAAACAAACAAAAAACTGTAATGAATAAGACATTATATAAGTAAGAACTACAGATTCATAACAAGAATTTTAAGAGTGTGAAATAATTCCAGCACTCAGGAGGCTGAGGCAGGGGGATCGCTGTGAAAAGCAGGGAACTTTATGAGCCCAGCCTGGGCTAGATAGTGAGTTGAAGGCCTGCCTGAACTCATGGTGAGTCCCCATCTCAAAAAACAAAAACAAAAAGAATGAAACAACTAAAAAAAAAAAATCATTAACACCATTAATAGCTGAGACACCAACTCATTACTTGGAAAATGGTTAAGAAGGGAAGAGATTTAAACATTTCTGGTATCAACTTTATTTCTGTGTAACCAAATGGTTCTAGCGGAGGTGAAAAAAGATTTTCTGGGCAGAATTAGAGCTGATAATGAAGAAACAATAGTGTTAGAAAGTCACCGTCTCATAATTCCTAGCAGAGTAACCAGTGGATCAGATGGCCAGGGGACAGTTGAGCAGTATGAGGGAGAGGCGGCAGGGGCCGTTACAAGACAGGACCAGAGAGTCACCGCCTGGGACCTGAGCGAGACGGCGGGGGAGGGCTGTGGGCCCCAGAGCACCTGTACCGCTAAGAATTAAGTGAAAAATAAAACTTTATTGGATTTAATCACAGAATGACATGAGCCATTTATTACAGAATGTAGTTTATATCAAAGCCCACTACTGACACACACAGAGGCACAGAATTACAGATAAAGACACAGACACATCCAAACCCACACAGTACAGACACATCTGAGGAAATACGTATGGCGGGGAGAGATATGAGAACAGGCATCAGGGACCAGAGAAAGCAAGAAAGGCACTGAGTAGCAACTGGTGGTGGGAAGAACTCAGCAGCACCAGGGGCGCGGTTTCATTAAAGGGAAATGCCACAGCCCTGGGTTCAGGCCTGAGCGCCACACGCAGGAACAAGACCCCTGCCAAACAAAACGGCTACAGACTAAAAGTCAGTTAAAAGCAGACAACTAAATCACCTATGCTAGAGCCTTCAGCTCCTAAACTGGGACCGTAATTATCTCCTGCCCACAAAGCAGATAGGGTTGAGGACAGAGGTTGCTGGAGCTGAGCTGTCCTCCTTGTCATCAGGAAAGTCACAGGCCTAAAAAGGTCCCTAGATCAGGGTCTGATTCTTGTCTGTGGCTGGCTGCATTTCCCCGAAGATGTGCACTGCCTAATGCCCTGGAGCCATGAATACATAGTTTAAGGGGCAAAAAAGGACTTTAAAATGTGGTTAAAATAAGGATCTTGAGAAGGGGAAATGAGCCTGGATTATCCCAGGAGCCTAGTGTCGTCAGGAGGCTATGAGCGCACACAGTAATCCTGAGAAAGGGGGACAGTAGAATTAAGGAGAAGGATGTAGGGGCAGAAGCATAGGTCACACAGATGAGAAGACTATGGGCCACCAACCTTGAAGATGAAGGAAGATTCCCAAGCGTGGAATCTTTGGTGCTTTGGGAGGCTGAATCAGGAGGATCCCAAGACAGCAGCCAGCCGGCCATTTAGTGCCTCAGTGAGATCCTGTCTCAGAATGTTAAAAAGGTGAAGGGACAGGGAAGTCACTTAGGTCAAAGGTCCTGGGTCCAATCCCCAGTGCTGGGGTGAAAAAAACACGGGAAAGGGTTCAGGATCTAGCTCAGTGGTTCCGGCGTCTGCCTGGCAAGTGCAAAGTCACAGGTTTGATCCTTTGTACAAAAAAAAAAGATGTAGGAGGCAGGCTCCAAGAAATGTAAGTGGGTTCTCCCTACATTCTCCCAAAGGGACACAGACTATGAACACTTCCACCTCAGCCCAGAAGAGCTGATTTCAGGCTTCTGACCTCCAGAGCTATAAGACGTGTGGTTTTCAAATCACCAATTTTGTGGTGACTCGTTACAGCAGCAATAAGAAAGGACCAGGCTGCCTTCGCTGCAGATGGCCATAATGCCCTGTCTTTAGTTAATAAGATCTGTGTGAGTGTGGAGGGAGGGGCATCTCAGAAGTCCCTGCCTTCTCACTGACCCCAGTCCATAGACGCGTTCATCTGTTACCTGATCTTGAGCAAATTTTCTAAGCAGTCACATACTATCAATAGTGGATTATGTAGAGAGTTGCTAAGCATTAAACGGAGTGTTTTAAATTACCAAGTGAGTCAACATTAACTGCCATTTTTTCTAAGTCCCATTTCCTTATGGGTTTCCACAGTGCCACTGAGCAGGTGTAACTGAATGTCCAGCGTGCACCTGGCACCGTGGACACAGCAGTCTGTGTCCACATCCCCGGTGTCTCTCGGTGGAGCCGCCAGCGCTTCTTGTTGTCCCTGGTGCAGGCACTTAGCCCTGCTCGCTCACCTGCTCTCAGGGGCACTGGGGCGGATGGCCACTTAGCCTTCCAGATGTGTGCAGCTGTCACGGGCAGCTTCATCTCTGCCCTGATCCTGGAACCTAACAGAAGCCCTACACCCCCCTGGAGAGCAGTGTGCCCCTCTCACACTTGCAATACCCCTTTTTCATCTGTTTTTCTTGCCTCTCCACTACTTTTCCTCCCTTTTCTTCTGAGGTCTCCAACAGCTTCCCCTGAATCCAGAAAAGTCAAACAGGTGAGCTTCAACCAGGCAGCGCCCGGGCAGGCAGCCAAAACCTGGACTGCGTGTTTCTTGGCTTCTGTGGTATGGAGCTGGAGGTCTGAAGACTCTGGTAGGACCTACTCGTCTCCAGGAAGCCCCACTTGGCCGAGTTCTATGGCTCCTCGACACTGTGTCTCTCTTTTTTTTTTCTTGTGGTACAGACGGTTGAACTCAGAACTGGGCGCTTGCCGAGCAGGCCTGGCTCCGTGAGCTCCACCCCTGGCACTCTCCAGTGCCTACCCAGCCCCCCTGTGGTCCCCTGACCTGCGGTGCACCCCTTCCTCTGCACGACCTACCTGCTTTTCCTGGTTTCACTGCTCCCTACCCCACCCTGCTTCTAACCTCCAGGTCTGAAACAATGAATTTTGTCCCCTTAATGTTGGAAACTACTTTCCCTTCTCTTCTCAGAAAAAAAATGGTTGGCTCAAGATTGATTTTCCTCCTGTCTGATGAGTAGACTGGTCACGCTTCACCCTCTTAGGTTGTCTCTGAGAGCCTGTTGTTCTTTCTCAGAGACTAGGCTGTTTCTTTAGGGTGGGAAATTATAGGGCCAATGTTATAATGGGGAAAAATGTCTCCCATGCTTTTGGGCTTTGGAGACATTGACCGGAAAATGTGGCCAAATGACAGAACTGTGGGCGTGCAGGCAGGCATTCTGGGCTTGGCCACAGTTTTACGATGGGTGACACAAGCCTATCTGTGTACTGGTGACCTTGTTGGTCCTCTGAAAGGCTAAAGGGTATTTTACTTGTACTTGGGAGGCTCTAGTCAGCAATGGCGCATAAAGGCCACAAGGGGGCGAGCAACCTCTTCAGCCCAGAGACTGGAGGACTAAATGAAGCCGCCGAAAGAAATACAACCTTCCAAGAGGAAGGGTAATTCCCAAGGGCACACTACAAAATGGCTACAGAGTAGGGATTGGAATAGGTACAGTATTTTACTTCCAGGTCTCAGGGGAAGTCCAAAGCCCCAGGATCATAAGAAATGGTAAAGATAAGGATGGCAGACACTAAAGATGTGGAGAGGATACTTCCAAGATTTAAAACACTTTGAGGAGAGAGCAAGAGGCCAGGTGGTCTTTACGGGAGAACCATGGAAGGAACGTATTGTTCCAGAAGGACTAGGGTACCACACAGCACTTGAGGAAGTAATCTTAGGGGAAGTAAAGAAGAGATGATCGACCTGGCTCCCTTCCCATCTACAACATAAATACAAAGTAAAGAAATGGCAGTTACTCTAGGATTTGGGGAAGACCCTTCTAACACTCCAGCACTCCAAACAACCAAAAGCATCCTCTCCCTTCCCCCTTTTCTCCAGTAATCTCAGTTTAAAGCCCAGGAAAGACAGGGATCAAGAAAAAATGGGGACGATTATTGGAGTTCAAAAGGTTAATCTTCAAGAGATCACTCTGACATGAGCCTCCCTGAGCCCCTGGATGAGTTTCCCTGAAATTCCTCTTCGGTGTAATTGGCCAGGACCCTGGGACATAAGGCCCAGAGGTGGTCTCCTGCTCCCTTCTTGTCAAGGGCTAGCTGTAAGACACCAAGGAAGGACTCTCCCCTGCCCACCCTGTGGGATGAGGCCCAGGAACCAAAGAGCCTCTGTCTTTTCCTGCCACACCCCCACGTTAGCCCAGACAAGGGAACTCCTTGTTGTGCCAACCTCAGGCAGGCACCCTTGTGACCAAATAGTGGCAGGCTGGACTGGGTGGGGGAGGGGTGATCACAGGCAGAAGTCAGCACTTTCTCTGCATCCACAATTCTGGCATAATCTCAGATCCCTGAGACTTCAAGTTCCTCCCCAAACAGCTCTGTCTGCAATGGGGTGAGACAGGACTCATCTGCATATAAAAGGACTGAAGTCAGAAGAGAAAACTGAGACGTTATGGAGGCACAGAAACTGCACCTTCATAGCAGGAGATATCAAGTCAGAATACAGAAATGGAACAGGGCAAGACAGGGTCTGTGGCAGAGGGGGCAAGTGGACTTGAGAGACAGTCTCTTCCTAGAACAGAGATAAGAGTATTGGTACCAGAGAAGGATGCAGCACAGAGGAAGTGAGAACACCCAGCATAAAATGAGGACACTGTCTGAAAAGCAGCAGTTGTATCTTCTAATGAGAACTTTCCTCTCTGGAGAGGGTGATGTGTTCCCACTCAAAAGCAGTAATGGCAGAGACATTAAAGAATCATGTTGCTTAGCAGCCAGGGGTCAGACATCCCAATAACATACAATCCAAAGATGGTACAGAATGGCTAGTCCATCTGGCAGGAAGTGATATCACTCAGCAGACAGGAAGTTCTCTGTCTACCAACTCCAAAGGCTTCTGGGAGGACCAGAATGTTCATAGCCCTCAACCCTCCATCTTGGCCACAGCCTGCTGGCTCTTCTAGAGTGACTCTCCTAGCGTCAACATCTCTAAGGAAATAGCTCTAGGGACCAGATAATTGAGGAATAAAGACAGAGATTCTCCAGGGACTAGAGGAATGGTGAGCCAGGTTTCCATGGTAACTGATTTCTGTGTAGCCTCTTCCTAGTCCCAGATTGGAGGGGAACAAATTTTGAGGGAGACCAGGACCAAGGATGAAAGTGGCACAGGGATCCACAAGGGTGAAGAAGTTGTTACAAGAAGGTCACATCATCCTGGCACTGTCCCCAGTACCAGTGAGCCTCAAGGCCGAGCATGGCACTCTCATCCCCTGCTGGCTCAGGTGGTCCATCTGGCAGGCCCTCCCCCGGTGGCTTCCACAGAGCCCTCAAGCTCTCCAGCCTGGCGGCCGTCAGATCCACATCAGTCCGGGTCTTCTGCTCATCAGGCATAACCTTTGCCCAATCCATCTCGGGACAGGGCGCCCCAGGGAGTCCCTGTTCCTCCGGTTCTCTGGGGGCCACGGTGTCCAAGAAGCTGCCGATCGAGACACTGTCCAGTCTGTCAGTGGAGCTGGTATCTGGCAGGCTGTCCCAGCTGCCCCGCCTCGAGCGGCCTGGGCTCCCGCCTGTCAGGCTATACTGGCTGCTGGTGAGGCTACTGCAGTGGCTGGTCAGTGCTCCCCGCTCCTCCAGCAGCCAGCGTACTGCCTCGATGCCCTCATTCAAGGTCACCAGCTGCTGCAGGATCTTCACATCGATGGCTCGAAGGGAAGCCTGGGGGAGTGGAAGAAGGAATTAGTCCCAAGTTCTGGGCTCTGGGTTTCCCAGCCTGGAAACAGGAGGATTCAGAGAGTGGGCTTTAAGACAAGCAGCTGCTATTTACAATTTCAGCTTGGACTGGAGATATCGCTGAGTGGTGGCCTGCCTGCCTGCCTAGCACACGTGAGGCCCTGAGTTCAATACTCAGTACCTCATAACCCAAACCAAAACAAACCACTAAAAATCCTGCCACTGATGAGCTCCGTGACTAGGGGTATCTCT